>SJJU01002394.1:0-43403 GCA_012932125.1 Conopomorpha cramerella | reverse complement strand
TCCGTTTGCCGAGACGCGGTCTCCACTCGAGAACTCGTTTTCCCCAACGGTCATCGGTTCTACGGCTAATATGGCCGGCCCACTGCCACTAACACAGCTTGCTAAAACGATGAGCTATGTCGATGACTTTGGTTCTCTGTCGGATCACTTCATTGCCGTACCTATCCTTAGTTTCACACTATTTTAATTTTTTTATGGATTTTAGTTTATATTATAGGTAGTAGGTATTAGTATTTTGAGATGCCTAGGTATAAATAATACTTATACTTTCAGTTAGCCTTTAAGTAAGATAGCACTATATAATGTTTGCGTGCAACTGTAAAAATGTGATTGTGTCTTGTTGGCTTCCCTATTTAAATAACTAAATAACATCTGGCCGTCTGGAACCTGATTTTACGAATGCATTTTCTTGGCTCTTATAATGAGCTTAATATTCTAAATACAATAAACGTACCTTTCTCTCAATATCCTAACTTCGGAGCTGACGTCATCGGGCGGCTCAGCGGACCAAGAGCGCGTACGACGAAGCCGGGAGGAGTCGGCCCGCGACCTCCGCCCGCCCCACGTGCCCTCCAGCCCTCCCGCAACCGTCGAACTTTTCACCACACCGACCTTGAACTCTAACGTGCCTTCACTAGACGTGGACGACCGGCCATCGGATTCACTGGAACCTAACCTAAATTTCGCGTTACTGGCCAACAGCTTCACACCCTCACTGTTTGCATCGTCATTATCCATGACTCGTCAGGTCCGCACCAGCGTAAGCCAAAACCACGTATGTGTAGCACTTCCAAATCCTGCCAAGTAATAAGGCGGGAGCGTAAACAAATCGATTATCTAGTGTCAACAGTATGGACGGAATGGATCCCGCCGGGCGAGGTACCCACATATCGTATCAATTTTATTTATCAGTATCTTATCTTGTAGGTAGGTGGTAAAAGTTTCCTTTCCTGGACACTCGTTAATTTCCAGTGCGCTGCGATTCCGCGCGGCTTCTTGTCTGCGTCGATATTTGCTGAATTGTTTATTTATCGTTCATTACTACTTTGCTAGTATCTGCTGTTGCGATATTTATATTTATGTAGGTTATTCATTAATATCGATGGACAGTTCCTTAGGTTAGTTTATTTTAGGAACACAGTGCAATTCGAATGCCTATTGTGCGGAATATAAGTAATATTATTTGCAATAAATTTAACACTAATTTTTACTAGACTTTTAATTTAAAAAAATCCACCTATTTTTTTTCATCACAAAGATGCCAAGCGAGTGGAATTGTCCTTAATTTACCAAATTGACTCTAAAATATCATTGGCTCCTTAGCTTTGTCATAAGATTTATACAGACATCAAAGTGTCTAGGGATCAAGTACATTTTAGAAGATTGCAAGTCATTGATACAGGCATGGGGAATTAGGTAGGAGACCAATCCAGAAGATTAGATTTGATTTAAACAAATTAGATTTTTTTAGACCTAAGAATGTTCTTGATCCCTAGACACATTTGATGTGTGTACATATATATGTATGTGTCCCCTTTGGTATGCGGGTTTCCTGTCATAACGTACTTACCCACCTTTCGACTAACAAAACCTACTCATTAAAGGATTCTGCCACGTCTACCGCCACACCATAGAGGCTCCTAATTGTTATTATTTGAGACAGCTTAATTTGTTTTTCATTTCCCCAAAGCTGTTTAGGACAAAACCACTAACGGTTAAAGATCTTATTGTCCACTGGATAAATAAGTTAAACTAGGATATAGTCTAGGTACAGTTGGCCAAGAATCTGTTGCATCACCTAAAATTTAAACTCATTAGAATGCTCATTCACGAAAGGTCATTAAGGTTAATTTATTGTTTGTCACAATATAACAACTCGGCCTTATTGATGCTTTAGTGACACAGGAAGTGTCATCAGCACTGTTAGACCACTTTCTTGGCCGACCGTACATGTTACATTAGCAGAATATTTTAATACAGTTAAATACAAAAAAGCCTACAACCTCTGACCAAACACAACTACCCTTGCAAGCCGCGTACCACCTTAAGTCTGTCTCCTATTCACCAAAATGTGGAAACTGACATACTTCTGGATCCAAACTGTCACTTTTACTATTAATTTGACAGTTTGGATCAAGTTATACCCTGATACGTAGTAAGAGGCAGAAGGTATTTTCTTCTATTTTTTCATTTCAGCCACGTTTTTGGATTGTCGTCTCGTTTTAAACGTCAGTTTAGGATTGTAAGTCAAGAGGTCCTACTAATTAACGCGGTATAACTATTAACACCGAGCTCAACTTAACTTGTCAGTTGTATGTCAAATACGGAATAACAAGTTTCAATAGAACTATAACGACTTAGGTTTAGGTTACGCCGAGTTTATTAGTAAGGGTGTAGGTGTTTTTGGTCTGAGCCTACAACCTATATTTCGTATGTATGCTTGTGATGGATAGTTCTTCTATATCTATATTTGTTCTAGCTATCGATATATTAAGGGCACGTTGGGTAGTTTTCCATATAAATATCTATTTACTGACGTTTGGTAATTTGATCCTTCAATGGCGCCAACAATACTTGCCTAACAAGCGTATCTAATCATCACACACATTGCCATGGCTTATCGCTTAAGATAGTTAATTGAACTGTTACTCGTTAGGCTTATCTAAAATTGTATTACATATTACAAAGGTGTTTTACATTAACAGTACTTCCTCCTGAACCAACACCATGGCACAACTGGTTTTTACAACAAACAACAATTTTTTTGTATAACTGACTTACTAGGTTTCGATTTTTACCAGCCGAGCCAGACAAATTAAGATTTTACAGGAAACGAAAAAAATATTTCAAGTAAAATATTGTAATAAATATTGGTTATTATTTAAATATAATCGATGTATGAAATTTAGCTGGTCCAAAATTAAACATTTTCCATTGTTCAAATCAAATGTTTTTGTCAGCAAAACTTTTATACAAGAACATAAAATGAAATTGTCTAACGAAATTACTGGGATATCGACTTAGGTGTTATTGCCGTTAAATGCAGTTATATTTTTTATTATCTGTACCGCGCGGTGTTGCTCGCGTTTTTTTCGTTCCTTCGTCAAGTAGCTTTTATTCGTTACAAACATCCATCCATACAATTCTTTACAATGAATGCATAGGTATATTTCGACCAAATTTGTTTATACCATAATAACCCTTTTAGTGAGTTAATAAAGATAGACATATACTGTCGTGGACATTTTTTTAGATAATTTTAGGAGTAATTCTTTCATACATATATTTTGATCTATTCAACACAAAAATTATTTTTCAATTCGAACCAGTAGTTCCTGAGATTAGCGCGTTCAAACAAACTCTTCAGCATAATAATATAAGTATATACGTAGATATTTTGCCATCAAAACGCCGAAATGTTAATTATGAGGTTTTGGTTATTCATGATCGATTTGTATCCTCATAGTCCTCTTTATCTATTCATACATGATATCCCAGTTAAAAAAATACGTATAATGTATACTTCTTATTAGGATAATATATTATGTCCTATTTCAGTGTACATTCTATATTTCTCCCCACAAAGTTTTGTCAGTTCAGATGTTTTTCTGTTAGCTTCCAAATATCTTATAACATACACACATTCGCGAACACAATTTTTTTTTCATCTTCATACAAAATAGACAATATTTTGCCTCACGACATGATATTTTGTATGAGGATTGATTTTTTTTTCATTTCCCCACGTTGTCTTCATAGTAGCACAGGTTCGATCGTGTATGGAATACTGCTCTCATCTTTGGGATGGATCAGCCAAATACCAGCTTGAGGCTCTGGAGGCAATAGAGAGGTGTGCTAGAAGACTCATAGGTGACAACAGGCTGTTTGATTCTCGGCTACAAAGCCTAGAGCATCTCCGCAAAGTTGGGAGCCTATCTGTCTTCTATCGGGTGCATTTCGGAGAGTGTGCTACGGAGTTGCATAACCTAATAACCCCCATCGCGTTTTTACAATAGGACAACCAGGAGAACGGCAAAACGTCATCCATACCAGGGGGATTTTCCATTTACGCGAACCAAACGGTTTGCGTCTATTTTCATAGTGCGAACCGCCAGCATGTGGAACGACTTGCCGGAGTCTGTCTTTCCTGCGCAGTACAGTCTGAAGGTCTTTAAGTCGCGGGTGAATAGGTACCGAATGAATAAGTGTGCTCCATCGTAGACCACATCGCTGCTTAACATCAGGCAGGATGGTTGTAAAACGCTTGTTCATAGTACTAAAAAAAAAAATAGTAAAAGTTGTTCATATTGATCAGCCCAAGAACGTTTCTAAGACCATTTCTGGGGGTCCTTTTACACTCATTATAGTTACAGTTGTCAGAGGCAGAGATTAACTGACAATTACATATATTGACGAGTAAGAGGTGTGTAGACAGGTAACTATTTGTATATTCCTGTAGGAGACAGGAGTAACGTACAGAATGACCTGAAGGCCATAATGCGGACCCACTTTTTCATTCTTACTCATTAAATGATAGCGATTTCAATGATATACTTCTTTTCCTGAAGAAAGTTTTTTTTTTCATTATACTGTAAATGTTGTAAATTTAAACAAGTTTTAAATGTCTCAGTTACAAAAAAATATACATTTGGAATCGCTATAATTTTTTGAGTTAGAAAAAGTTGGTCAAGATCATGACCCAAAGTCAGCCTTTATATGTATACAAATAATTTACTGTTTGTTAAATGTTAGAATATATTTGACAGCCTGGTAGGTTCAGTCACTGTCTGGTGACTTACTAAATGAGTGAGATAGAACTACAATTATACAGGCTCTCAAGTATAATGTAAAAGCCAACAATAATATTTACTACGTATATGGCCTGAATAAATCAATCAATAGGATCCTGTGGTAACAACGTTGTTACGAAAGTGTAAAAAAATATTCCAATTATTATAAGTTCATACATTTTATTATAAAACAAGTCATCTGGTTCAATACACAACAGTTTTATACATTTTAATTAATCAACGTTGATTCTTTAATATATTTTGTATGTTTTACATAGGTACAGGAAAACGAGTAATGCACTGTGGAAATGGTATATAAATATTTACTATTTACACCAATTTAATAGCAAACGTAAGATTAAACAGACACAACATAACTACCTATGATATGTACATACATTATTGAATACATAAATAAGTAGATACATTGTCGGCAGAAAAATAATAGGGGTGAAACTCACGGTCAGATGGCGCTAGCTTCGCTTGACCATAAAAAAATCGCAAGGAGTAGAAACTCAAACCAACCACAACTGGACTTGCTATCTAAAACTGACGTTTAGAATACAACGAGAGTATAATGTGAAAAACATGCAGAAGTGAAAGAGTGAGAGATATTTTCTATCCTCCTATTTCCTGTTTCTGTTTCGTCTTATTCCTATAATAAATAATTGGGTCGAAACGGTCATTTTGGTATCAAAAATACCAGTTTGGATACAGAAGTACACCATTTTCCATACATTGTGGTGGTAGAGAGACAGTAGACGATACACGGAGTCTAGATGTGTTTGGTTTGAGAGTAGAAAAATACGCAGCATAAGTCAAGCGTATACAACGCCATTTGCATTCAACTTCATGTTTTGTGTCCAATCAACATCGACCCACGGAAAGAGAGCCGGCTAAACCTTAGTGTCGTCTCACGTCGTACACGTTAATCGTGTATCTTTTTACAGGAAGAGACGTACCGATAGGCGAAAACTAGCAAGCTATAATTTTTTTTACGTATAGTTTGTCTTTGTCTGTTATATCAATAAGCTTGAATAAAAACACTAGCGCCGCCAACGCTCACGACTCTTCTTACAACACAGCTAGAAGAAGTTTCCAGAAAATGACAGTATTAGACATGAAATATTTCGAAATAAATAATGATTGATGGACGGTCGTCAACATTTAGTTTTATACGAAGAGAACAGTTAATTGTCTCGTTTCCAAAGGTCCATCTACAATATACATGTATACTGTTCTGCACATTTCATAATGGATTGCAATTTATTAACAATATAAAGACATTGGGAAATAATTCTTAGACACAAATTCACGAAACTTTACTAGCTTATAGATATTATTATAGCACGTTGCCGAACTTTATCAAGTGTTCGAGTATTTGACCCATAAAACAGAAAGCGCACTTTCACGTAACAAAGCATACAAACAAACCAACATGGTACGGTCAGCCAAAAAGGTTAAGTATCAGCTACGACGACACTTCTTATGTCACTAAAATGTCAATAAAGTAGAGTTGTTATATTGTGACTGGTCAATAAAGTACCTTAATGTTTATTGACATTCATAAAATTTTCAGCCTTAGGTTGCTAAACCAAATTTGGCCGACTGTACCTATAACAAAGTTTAGTAAAAACAACTTTCCATTCAATGCCTAATTAATGTCCCAAAGCGTCCGTTCTTCAGATATAACGAAAAGTAAATAAAAAAGTTAAACATTGTTGTAAAATCCTAAATCCAATTCTTTAACTACACAACGTAATCAAATTTATTTATTAGGGCTGCGATTGATTTATTTGACCTGCCAGTCTTCGAAACAAATTTTTAAAAAGCAATAAATTTCCACTTGCGTTTGGTAAAATACCAACTGGGAATATTTTGTGGCGTTTATTTGACTGATTGATGCACCTGTCATTAATATCAGTCTTCATACAAAACATGACATTAGTGTAGTCTAGACAAGTAAATCTCATGGAAAGTACCCCGTTGGATTTTTAAACACTTTTTTCAAAATTACAATATTTTGTAATAACTATTTTCTATGTACAGTACATCTTTAAAAAGGTTCAGCAAGTGTTGTGTTAATAGTTATGATCGACATGCTCTTTTTTACAAACAATTTTTTTTGCCAGAACTGTCTAAGTTGTGAAATTCACTTAAAAATGTATCGTAATAAAAGGAATTTAGTGACATTACAAATAATTGTGAACTAGGTTTATAAAATGGGGCATAAGTATCATGGCATTTTCGCTTTAAAAACTATATTAGACCGTTTCAGAAAGACACGTAAGATAACCTACCGAACCTTCTCATCATAACCGTAGCTGCTGCAGTTCTTTGAGTAAGGCAGCCTCCCCCTCGATCTTGGCCAGTTGGTTCAGCTCCAGCTGTTTGCCGGACGCCTTCTGTTGCTTCAGCTTTTCGATGTCGTTAATTTTCTATAACAACGACACAAACTAGTTAAACACTAGTTACTTAAATAGTTTTCTTTAAACATCAAAAACCTTCCCACAAAAGTAGCGTGTCCCAAGACGAACATTCAAAGACTAACGTAGTGGCATCACTATCTTTGACAGATTCATTTTTTTAGCAAACTAGTTGGTCATTATTCATCTGCACATCTGCATAATAAGGTTCAAAATATTGCTTGAATACCAAAGTAGATATTTTTTAATGTCTATGTGGGCTATAAAGTGTAAAATCGGAGGTCATTTAGTATGCGACGAGATTGACGTTAAAAAACCACACGATTAATATATATGGAAGTTGTTTGTAGGTAGAAGTGATTGATACGTCTGATAACTTTATTGACAATGTGCAAATCCACGGTAGCACATACATTTTTTTTTGATCCGATGCACCAATCAATTCATATTATTAGGATTCCATGACATTAGTGATATGGTAGAAGTACAGAAACGTACCTTTTGCAAGTTTTTAATCTTCTTGTCTTTGTCGGGATCTCCTGTAGAGACAAATTGGGGCTTGGGAGTAGCCGGCGCCGCCCCAGTGGCCGCTGGCGGCTCCGCCTTCTCCCGCTCCTCCGCCTTCTTGGCTTTACGCGCCTCTCGTTTCTTCTTCTGTTCGAGAGCCGCTTTCGACGGTTGAGCTGGTAGGAAATAATTAAAATAATACATATATTTTAGTTTTTTCTTTATTCTTTGACCATTCTAACCCTACGTTCGCACGGCGTCCTGCTGCCTCGTATCCGGGCGTCTTCGGTGCCCGTGTGAACGCATGAATCATATCTTTGCGAGTCAGAATCGCACGCGGCGTTGGACTACAACGCCTGAACGCAGTGCAAACATATCTAAATATATTAAAAGGAAAAGCTGACTGATTGATTGACATATCCACGTACAGCCCAAACGGCTAAACGTAGACACTTGAAAATTGGTACGGGCGTAGCTTAAGAACTAATTAAACATTAAGGTACATTTTTTTATTGTACACGTTCGTTACAATATAAAAACTAGCCTATGGATGTTTTATAATCACATGAAGTGGCATCAAAACTGATACACCACTTTATTGGCCGACAGCACAATTAGGATACGTGTGCATATTCAATATTTTTTAAATGGTTTTATTTAGCTTGACCGCGACGTTTGTTGTTTCGGTCAAATTTAGTAACCCACTTCCTGTTGACGGATTAACTTGATGTAAACATGGCTTGTGCACAATACATTTTTTTCTTCTGATCGATGCCCAATGAATAGGGCCTACCAAATTTAATTGTTAGCTTTTAGTACCTACATTATCTTTATGAATACGTTTCTATTCCGAAAAACAGTTTAAAATAAAATAAAATATTATTTTTATTTATTCATATGTATTTAAAAGTACGAGGACGAGATTCCTCTATCTCAATCTTTCTCGAATCTGTTCTTAGTACTCACCAGAAGCGGTTTCACCAGGCCTATGCGGCTTCTCATGCTCGTGCAGCGTGAAAGTGGAAGGCTTGTTCCTGGCCCCGGGCGGGCGGTACGCTTGCGCCGGCTTCGGGGTCGAGTCTTCGATGCTCTTGGGCGCCGTACGGGACAACTCGCTCTTAGGGAAGTTGCCCGGTTGAGCCTGTATGGACAGCAGTTGCTCTTTGTCTTGACAGGCCCGCTTGTGCATCAGGGCTCCGGTGTTGTGCCACAATTTGTAGCTGGAATATTCGTTACATTTGAGTATAAAAAAAAAAATCATCATTCATTTTCCTGCCGATTGACTGATTGTCGATTGACGAAAGAGATTTATATGGGTGATGTAATGGGCCGAGTGAGTAGAGGTCGCCCCAGAAGGACATATTATACAGACCAGATTGGTGATGTCCTGGCCGAAGGTGGCGTGAAAAGTACTCGAAACCGAAGGTCATGTATGAAAAGATGTATGAATGTAGATGAAGCGAAAGGGGTATGTCAGGGTCGTGACAAATGGAGATCTGTAGTCTCTGCCTACCCCTCTGGGAGACAGGCGTGAAGTGTATGTATGTATGTATGTTTGTCATTTTCCTGCCCTTATCCCACACTAGGTGGGGTCGGCGCAACACGTTTCTATTCGCCATCCATCTCTATCATTCGTCATCTCTGCAGTTACACCTTTCACGCAGTGTCAAAAAAAAAAAATCACTGAAAAATCAACAGCAAAAAAAAGTTTAATCAATAAATATGTAAGTATTTCATCTCACTGACCCGTTTCCAACAGTGAGCCTCGGGTAAGTAGTAGCGGTGACGAAACACTCGCCGCGCGGCTCCCACTGTATCCAGGTGGAGTCCGGCGCGCTGCACGCCCCGACCTTCTTGTAGCCGCGCACGTCCCATATCTCGATGTGACCCGTCGCTATGTTGCCGAAGCCGCCTAGCATCACTAGTGTGCTCGAGTTAAGGATAAAAATACGTTAGATTTATAATAATAATAATCTCAGCCACATTACATCCACTGCTATGGTCTCCCTCAATGATAACATGATCATTTAGCGGGAAATGCCAATAATCGCCACACTTGGCAGGCGGGTTGGCGATCGCAGTGGTGTTGTGGTTTAACTCACAGAGAGCGCTTCTGCCCATGCTCTGGAGTTCCCTTGGTCGCTTCTCATGACTCCCAAGACGAAAAAAGTTGTGCTGCGTTGGTGACACACATATTCTATTCGCTGTCACCACACGGCAAGTTAATAATAATATTAATTTATTTTCTTACTTCGACTTTTATACTACTAGGCTAAAGCAGGGTTTTTTAATACAACCTGAACTTGTAGTCATCATTATCGTTATTTTTTTTTTGAAAAAAAGGGACGTTGTAAAGGAAAACACTTCATAAATGTAACAAGGGCTGTTTGTTTCATACCTGTCCACTTAACAAATTATGTCAGTGAAATAATTGAACCAAGATGTGGTTTATAAAAAATACGTCGACACAGAAACGAATGAAATGTAAAAAACTGGGCTATTTACTCATACTCATATCATTTATTGCCAACATGTCCATTGGGGACAGATGCAACTATCTTTCTGTTTCAGAAAAACTCACATTATGGTACTTACTCATATTACAAAACAGTTTTGATTATTAAAAAAGGATATGAGATCCTTCCGGTGCAAAGTATATGGAGTTCCAGGCCCCGGTTCCAAATTCAAACAGCGGTTCACACTTAGCGTTGAAGAGAGTTGCTTTGGCCGGCGCGTGGCCGTACACCGCCACCCACTCGTTCCAGTTACCGGGGTTCCATGAGATCGCGTGTATAGGACCTTCCTTGCCTGAAATATAATAATGACAAAATATCCTTTAAGACATTCTTTATTTTATAACGAAACTAGCTGACCCGGCAAACGTTGTTTTGCCAATATGCATTAAGAGTGGAGGCCCCGTGGTTTAGGGAAGTACTTACTGAACGACATATTGCCAGCTTCGCCTTTCACATCGCCGTATGATAGGGACTGTTTACCGTAGTATGAACCACCAGTTTTGTCCACCTGCAAAAATGGAGAATAGTTTAACTCAAGCTGCAAGAAACCGGTGGTAACATAGAAATTAAAATTGCGAAGTTGAAAAATGGCGGTATTCAACATGTTCTTTCTAAAAGTACGATTTTTTTGTTTCATTATCGGCCTTGAAATGGGAGTCTTGGGAGGAAGAAAGTGGTTTTATATGGAAAAAATACGGGTATCATATTTTTTATATTTAATTAAGTAATAAAAACACCAAGAAAATATTTATATCGACAATTTCCAACGCGTATATTATGTTTCTCATTATCGTATTTTCTGCTGCGCCCTAGCCAATATTTCACTAATTTCTTTCTTATAACCTACAACCAAATTTCAAGTCTTCAGCTTCAGCAGTTTCAGCTAAGCGACAATCATTGAGAAAGTTGTACTTGTCTATTTTTAACTTACAGGTAGACCCTATGTATTATGTTTACCTCAGTTTGTGTGAGGGCAAACAGGTTGGTGCCGCGTCTGTTCCAGTGGAAGGTGATTTTGTCCGCCTGGAAGGAGGAGCGGCTCACCACTGCGGCGTTCACGTCCACGTTGGGGTACTTCAGGATACGCCAGAATGACGGTTGACCAGATTTACCTATAAACATTTATGATATAGTGTGAGTTAATTGATTTGCCTACATAAGAAATAGTACCTATAGTTTCATAGATTCTTGTCATTGGTTCTCACAAAAACTCCCTTCTACCCATGATAGAACTCTTTCCCAATCTTAAACAGATTATATTAATAGTATAAACCGTGTATTACGGCGCGAGACTAACCAAAGATAAGCATTCAGTTTAGGCTGATGATGATGAAGCATTCAGTTCACCTTTGTTGTATGCTCGACGTTTCGACACAGTTACATATACCGTGCTCACATGAGCAAATGAAGGTAAGCGGAATGCTTATATTTATTTGGTTAATTTCTTTTCTTTACAAAAACTTTTGACATAGTTTCTTTTGGAGTTTACCAAGTGTTGCTGCAGGAGAACATCAAGGACACAAAGGGTTTGTTACGGTTCCTCGAAGAGCTGGGGTGATTGGAGTAGCGCCACCCAAATCACGCACAATAGGCGCATTGGACGTCGAGTTGCGGAAAATCCCCGTATCATCTACATCTTACCAAGTGTTGTTTTAATGTTAATAATTTATTTTGTATGTTCCACAGCCCTTCCCCTATAATTGCATGTTACGTCATTACTCTGAGCTTAATACAAGATCATAATAAGCAACATATGGTACAGAGTAAACTACTCTATCTGCCCAGAGCTTATCTCAATGGTTCAACCCACTTACGCAAAAAGAACAACTGTGGTCTTCTATTTATTAATTTCAGTGCATTATGCTATTACTGGGACCACAGTCATCTAACCCCCAAACCTCTAGAGCAAACCATAGAAAACCATAGAGTAGCCAAGCTTGGTGTCAGCAATTTCTAATTGCAGGAAATGTTTTTCTCAGCATACATTAACCTTATCTTAACATGCTGATTGACTAAAAAACAGGGCTTACTGGTGCTATCATAAATAAATACCTATGTATGTATATCTTATTTTATATTAGTGTATTACTTACCCAATGTAAAAATAGAAATATAGTATGCAGGAGCTGCATTAGGTGAAATGCTAAATGCAGTCAATTTTTCACATTGAATATGATTGACATATTTATCCAACTTCACATCTTCATAAATGAGAACTTTACCATTGACTAGAATTCCAAATAACTTTTCATCAGAAGAAAATTTGGGTTCCCTGGAAAATAAAATTAAGTTAATAGTAAAAAAACATACACTTACATGAGTGGAAGACAATACGAAAAATATGTTAATTGAATATATTACCATCCATTCTGATGTTTTTGTGTGAATGATCCAATTAACTCTCCTGTTGATGATTTTATAACATGCAGGTTTGGTTTGCCCTGAAAAAAGGAATCACCAGATTCCAAATATTATATTTAAAATTAAATGGTATATTTATAGTTTAAGCTGGGTATTATGGCACAAAATTAACCAAATTAGTTGCCCCTACATATTCACACAGGTACATGTGCCCTAGTCATGAGCTGAATACTAATTAAATAGTATAACATTTTACACCTTTAATTTAGCAGAATTGCTTTTCAGTCTAATTAAGAATTGTATAAAATCCAAATAAGCAATATAACAGACAAATATCACAATTTTGATTACCTGTGGGTTTTCCTTGGTCATCATGTACATTTCCCAAGCAACAAAATAATTGTCTAATGGGGAGAAGAACATGTCCTTGATGTTTCCATCAATTGATGCACACACTGACCAATCTGCACATTTTACAATTTCAACTCTGGAAACAATACCACAATATTATTAAATGAGTTTACAATTCCATACATATTCAGGGTGATCCTGAAATTATATCATTTTAAGCTGAAGTCTATCATTTCTGTATACCCTACCAAGTACATGAGTGTGTCCAAGCAGGTGTGACTGAACCAAGGACAAAAAAATATTTGACTCCCCATACAAACTCAATCAGCTGTTTGTGTTTTTGTATGAAGTTTCATTATTTTTTTAATTCCAATTTCCATTAACCTTTTCACCTCCAATGTCTTATAAAATATACACATTAGTCAAGTGATTTTGAAGTTTATGATTATCAGAGCTGAATTCAAAATCGTGAAAACAAAATTAGTCTTCTGGTGGTCAAAAGGTTAACGAATATGTACATAATAAAATTGAAAGCTCTCTACCCATTTTTCTGTTATAAAAATACAAAGTGTTAATAAAGATCACTCACTTTTTATCAGTTCTATATGCCAGGTATGTCCCTTTGGGGCTATACACAATGCTTCTGATGTTTGGAGTTTTTTCATCTCGGAGAGTTTTCTCTTCATAAGGTTCCTTGATGTTAAGAAGGAATATACCCTTATTGGTTAAACCTGTGAAATAATGAGCATTTAGTTTAACTATGAATACAAATTTCATGTCAAATACCAAAATACTAGGACCTAAATACAGGTGCACAAATTAATTATGACTGATTATTGTATCACGGGGTAGAATCTATATGCTATATTATACATACTGAACTCTTAAGCTATTGGCTATAATTAAAATTTCTTTACTAAATTTTCGGCAAAGTTTGTACTAATTCGAACAAGATTCGAAGTAGAATTTCTGAATTGATTACTCACCAGAAATTATAGGTGAAGTCATTTTTATTAATTATTTTGTAGAGGCATCAAGCACACAGTTGAGATAGTTATAGAGTTAAACTAATTTTACAATATTTTGTTTGAATTTATTAGCAAGAAAAGAAACGTGTACTTCGGTTCCATCAGCTATTGACAAATGACAGTTCCATGTAAAATTATTGACGTTCATGTCAGTTTTTAATTGCTTTTTCTATTTTCGGTTGAAAACGACCAGGATAAGGTAGTTCATGCGGCCAAGTTTGGTGTGTATTTTCATACGGCCATTCAGAAGGTCTTCTATGTATAAATTACTCAAGTTATTTCTCGTGGCTTTCCGACTTTGGCTGCAATCCATCTTTGCCTGATCGTTTTGAACGAAAACAGAAAAAGAAATAAATGTATGACGTTACTGACACCTTTGACAGCTCAGAAAGAAAACAATATGGCCACCAATGCTGCTGTTAGAGAAATAAATTATTTTTGCCTCTAAATTGAGAAATCTCATTTAAATTTCACTTTACTCACTTAAATATTACAATAAATGTTTAGCAGTAAAGCTCAACTGAAAAAGAGAACTCCGGAGAATGGGACGGATCGAGAAAATTTCCTGGCTCTATTAGTTGACGAATACTTGAATTCTTCTAGCTTTGGTGAGTTTGTTTCTCTTGGTTCACAATATTGAACATTATTGTTATGTTTCCCTAAAAGAAATTGATGATAACTTTCTTTATTTCAGATGCTAAGTGTCAAGTGTTGGCTAACTTGGCAAATTTTGCCTATGATCCAGTTAATTACGGGTACATAAGAGACGTGGGAGTGCTAGACATATTCTTACACGTTATAAAGAATGAGAACAACCAAAGGTTATTGCTCTATGCAAGTGCTGGCATTTGTAATAACTGTTTAGGTGAGTATTCAAAGACATTTTGTTGACATAGAGTCCAAAAAAATCTTGTAGTCCTCTTTGCTGGCTAAATAGAGAGGTGCTATTTACTGGATCATTATTGATCATTCACAAAATTTTATCCAATATTGATAAGTACGTAAAATAGAGATATTAACTTGTAAATAATTGAGTTCTATGGTAATTCCTTGTATGAAATAAATAATAAGGCATGCAATGGTAGCCTCACAATCATAAAAAAAATACATCAGCTGTCAATACTTAAGTTTAAATAGAGAACTAGATATTACAACCTGTGGCCCCATATTCTGAAACTCCCCAAAAGCACAGATTTCTCAAGTAATGTACACAAATGGTACAAATGCACAAATGGTATCTATACAATTCTTCCCTCTTTATAATATTATAACAAATAGTCCAATAATTTCGACCACATTTGATTACCATAAAAATGGTTCTAGTGAGTTAATCTTTAAAGATAGACATATACTGTCGTGGACATTCTTTCAGATCGTTTCACGAGGAATAATTCTTTCATACATGTATTTTTGGTATCTTGAACCATTTTCGCAGCATGAATAATTTTCCCCCATTTTTTTTCACATTTTTCAATATTTCTTTGCTACAAATAGTTGCAGTGTGATGTTATATAGCCTAAAGCCTTCCTCATTAAATGGTCTATTCAACACAAAAATAACTTTTCAATTCGAAACCAGTACTTCCTGAGATTAGCATGTTCAAACAAACAAACTCTTCAGCTTTATAATATCAGTATAGATGTCACAGGTTTCACATGATAACTCGATCTCTCAGCATAAAGTTCCAGTAAATTTTTATATTTATACAGTGATTTAGAGTTTCCATTTTAACTTGGTCCTGGGGATATAGTTTATAGTAGTTAGTTTTGGGGGTGTTGTTAACAATGCATGCTCAAGGCAAGGCTCAAAAACAAATGAATTGCAATGAAATACATGATTATAATTTGTATTAGCTGCTTTGCTCTATATTCTTATTCTGAAGTTTGCCAGTGGAACAGTCTACTTATTTAACTGAACTGGCAGACTGAATTATAAATTAACTCTAGTTAGACTAAGAATAAAGAGACAATGTTTTATTGTAAGATCATATCACATTCAGACATCCAGATACAAACATAATTTAGATTGCAATGACACCACAATTTATTTTCTGTAAACAGTTACAGCTTTGCCTCCTGCAAAATTCAAAACATGCCTTAGAAACATATATTTTTCAAATAAAAACAGGCACAATTAAAAAAAAATATGATTGTTCTGAAATTTCAATAAATAGTTTCAATAAATAATAAAGTGTGTGAATAGCATATAATAGCCATTACCTTTGATTAGCCATTAATAAAAAAATATATAAAACAATACCAAACTCTCATTAAGATACACAAAGATCCTATTATTTCAGTTTTGCAGATCACAAAATATTACATTGTATTAAACAAAAAAAATTTAAAATTTCAGATCCACAGAATGCTGAATATATTCTAGTGAATGCGGGTTTGGAACCATTGACTAAACTACTGGAAATTGATCGCAATGATATTGTTCTAAACATCATCACTATTTTGATCTATCTGTCAAATAACAAAACACAACAAGAAATCTGTTCGGAAGAAACTATTCACAAGATTAAGAATCTGGCGCAGAATCAAGACAAAAGAGTATCCAACTTAGCTACTATCTTTCTACAAGATATTTGCAAATTAACATGATTCTCTAATTGCTCAATTGCTACCTATAATAAGATACAAAATGTTGTCAAACAGATTTCCTTACATTGCAGTGAGCAACAAGAATTATCAAAAGATATGTAAAATACATACAACATCATTTAGCAATACATCATTCAAAGCCGGCGATAGGATAAGAATACAAAAAACACTAACACAAAAGGATTTGGATGCATTTTCAAATTTGACAAATGATCATAATCACTTGCACAAAAATAATGGTAATAAAAGGCCAATTGTGCACGGAGCACTATTGAATGGTCTTGTAGCAGGCCTTATAGGTACTCACCTGCCTGGGCCGGGAACAGTGCTTGTGTCTCAAACAATGAAATTCCCAAATAAATGTTTTGTCGGTGAAAAACTGACAATAAGTGTTGAACTTGTTGATGTGAGGAAAATCCTCAAAGTAAAATTTTACTGTACAGTTGAAGAGGAGAAAAAGGTTGTGTTTGAAGGTGAAGCAAAGTTAATGCTGGCCAAGGATAAGTAATTAATATTTGAGTTGTATTGTGTACATGAAACTTGATGGGCATGGGTGGTTTATTAGTGATGAAACTGGAGAGAGTTGTTGGGATATTTGATACAATTTAGTTTTAAACCGACACAAAAGAAAACCTTTTAAACCTCTTTTATTGCTAATAAACAAAGATATTGTTTAAAAGTTGCATGTTCAAACCATTTATCATGTCGTTTTTGCCTTCATAAACAAAATAAGCCCAATAATTTATATTGGGCGAAAGTTGTATATTATTATGAATGAAAGTGTCAAATATTGTAAACATACTATGAGTATATTTGTATAGAGTAACGTACACAGAGAGCAACAAGGCTTATCCCCATTCGTTCTTATAACTGTTCCTTTCCAAAAGAAAACTGATAGCTTTTATTTTAAAAGGAATCGAGGAAAATAAAGGAGTATTCCGGTATGTTAGATCATAATATGTTACATAATCTAACTAAAGCTGAGGGAAAGTTATTGGTTGATTTACTAGAACGCAATGCTCCACTATAAATGAAACAAGCATTCGAAATAAAGATTGCTAAATGGAACATCTGAATGGGTGACATTGTGTTGTCATATAGATGAATAAGATATTTATTGAATTCTCATAAGTATTAGAATATAAGAATCTAATGCAGTCTATAGTTGATAAGTTTAGCATAGTTCCGCCGAATCGATATTATAATTAAAGTAAGTCAATGTGCCAATTACAATAAAATTCAAATAAAATGTGAAAAGTACAATGTGGTAAAAAAACAACCATTTTAAATATGATTTGATATGTTTTAATATTTCGAAGCTCTTTTTTATTGTGTTTGTATTGCTCATTTTGCATTACATTTAAAGACTGATAACTATAGATTTATTTCATCTCCTTTACCATTCGAATGTCAAATAATATTGAGTCCATCTGTGTGCCTATTCAGTTACAGTTTCATGTATTTATTGTGTAGGTACCTCTTGTTAAAAGTCAATTCCATCCCATGGTGCATAACTAACTATATAACTGTAGAAATTAAACTATTCAACAAGCAAGATAGGATAATGAATACATTAGTACAGTATCTTTTGTGAATCCGATTTTGAAATACTTTAATGAGGAACCTACTAGTGTCGAAGCTATGAAATGTATAAAGCGAACGAATGTATTTTTTATTATTAAAACTGTCACTTAACAACATTTTGGAACCTCGGTCTCTAGGTTAATTTATTGATAATCTTAAGTATTTTTCTTTGTAAAATTATCCAATTATTTTATTATCTACAGTTTATTATGCAATGGGCGAAGGTAGAAGAATATTCCTACCTATTTTGTGAGTATTATTTCTTCCAGATTTGCAAAAATATTTAGCTTCGTCACTAGTATGTGCCTGATGCAGTTTAATTTTTTGTAACATGTTCATTCGTTTTATGACAAGTTTCTTTCTGTATAGCTCTTGTTAATTTTTGCAGTAAGCTAAGTAATTTGTAAGTTCAAGGATTATGTTTGTTAAGGGCATCCCCAAGACCAATATGTACCTAGTTGATAAATTCACTGTAATAACCCGAACTGTCTGCTTAAGGTCGGCTGCACACATGCGGTATGAGGCAAATTCAAGTAGAAAAACATCACCCAATGATTAAATTTGTGAAGTTAGTTTGTCAGTTGTTTTTAATAGAAAAATCCCATTCCATACGGAGAATTCCGAATGTGTGAGACCAGTCTAAAGTAAACTTGATCTTAAGTGTTGTGGACTCTTTTTTTGTGCATACATTCTTTTTTTAAGGGTCTCACCCTATTTTTAGATTCTCCTTCCCAAGAACCAAAACATTGAGTTTGCGTATTATCTCCTTGGTCCTTAGTAGTAGGTACATGTACCGTTTTGGGGGTGTCTTTAACAATAAACGATTGTAATACATAATGAACACCGTTGTTAAAAAGTCCATACATTATTGTGGCATTTGTTAATTTTTACAATAATTTTATGCCATTTGTTTATTTTTCATTACATTTTTTTTGTTTCCGTTTATGTGTTTTTATTGAAGTTTGTTTCGTACATGTTAAGTTTTTTTTTTAGTTCACATATTTGCCTGTCTCATAGAGATTATTGGTAGATAAAAAGTAGTGTGTCGCTAGTTTAGAATATGTATGTGACTTATTTGAGATAGATGAAGAAAGATTTCAGATTAGCCTAGGCTGTGAAGTGAAGGAATAGTGTTTAGTACCTAATTCTATATTAAGTGACCTCAGGCGTCTCTAACTAGAGCCACTACTACAAATAAACAATTCAACGCTGCTATAAATTTTCTGTCGAATTTAGACACTTATATCTGCTTCGGGAAATACAAAAGTTGTAAGAACAAGACTACAAGTGTGTTAAAAGAACAGATTACTCGTAGGTGTTTGCGATTATGTTCCTGTTTCATTTATAAATCTCTCTAAATGATACCTACAGAAAAATGTTTTGATGGTTTACCGAAAAACTAATTTTTTTTACAGATTTCACAATGTTTGGTGTATCAAGATAGGTACTTTTTATTTTGTAGTAGTGGCGCCAGTATTGCCCACCTACGCCTGAGATCCTCTCTTAAATAACTATTGCAGTTCACTATAAAGTAATATGAATGTTTTAATATTATAGACTTTACGTAGTAATAGATAAAGTTTTGATTAAATTATATGTAACTAACATGTCGTAATGCACTTCTTTCCCGCTTGATAGTTCCTAGTTAGTAGGTAAATGTAAAATATCTAATATCGGTGATCCGGTGACCAGATATTTTTTTTGTAGGAAATCAAATTACCTATATCTTCTGCTGCATGTTCACAATAGTATTCGCACATCCTCTAAAAACTGTCAACACAAAAAAATCCAATAATACAGAAAGGTGCATTTTTTTCTTATCTACAAAAACGCCATATTCGTAATTCAAAAATTCGCGGCTAGAGGGCACTTGTGACTGTTTGATTCTGAGCGACTTTGAACAGGGAAATTAACTTAACTTAAAATAGAGTTTTCTCAAAATCGCTTTTTTATGTTATGACAGTTTTTTAGAGGGTGTGCGTTATATTAAAGTTAAGCAAAATTTGAACTCTGAAAACCTTTGGACCTTCTTGACCGGACCTATACGAAGCACAGAATGCTTCGGACGGCACGTTAGGCAGTGGGTCATTAGTCCACCTATTCCGGGAATAATGTCATGAGTCCGCCCGAAATGGTTTGTGAGGGCTTAGCGTATGGCCACCCTTGGAAGTAGCGGGTGCGAATCACACATAACCCTGCCGTTGTCCCCGCCCCACCGGTGGACTATCCATAACGGATTTCCCCACGATAAAAAAAATGCCGTGGGTCACGGCTACTCTCTACTCTAGTCGTTAAGCTGAGTTAGACGCCCTCGAGACACAGACAAACTTTGTCTTGAGGGCTCAACTATTAGATGATTGAAAACATCGAACAGTAGATCTGATCTGTAGTCTATAGTGGTTGGGGGTAGGGCTTGATTAAAAAAAGGCCCTGGTTTCTTCTGTGCAAACGGGTTGAGTAACCGGGATAAACGCTAGGTAGAAGAAGACCAATAGGTCCTGGGCCTGCTTGCCAATTCAGACAACCCGGATAAACGCTGGGGTGAACATGAATATCGAGACCGCAGGTCTCATCTTCATTTCGGATGAATCTGTGCGTCCGTGGTCTAGTAATTAGAAATTTGCAAAGGAGGTTGTGGGTTGGAGACCTACTTTGGTAATAGACGTGTACTACAATGGGTCTCTTTCTCGGAACCTATGTACGGTACACAACGCCCTGATGATACAGGACATCCCGCATATCATACCGTGTTCCAACTCTCCCTATCACATTGGGTTAAAATGTTTTATGGGTGCCATATGATCATACTGTATTTAACAGTGGGCCAGTGTCATTATTAATTACGTGGAAGATGTAATTTGAGTAATTCTTAGGTAAATTAGCTGTGTGTGAAATACCTATAATATTTAGTAGGTATTACCAACTTCACTTCCTAATGCGTTTTAATGTTGGTTAGCAGCCGTTAGGAGTCATTGTACCAATAGTACTCTTATGATGAAGGAAATCATCGCGAACGGGACCTTAATTAGTAAATAGCCATAAAAGGCGTGACTTATAGGCAAACGAAGTATTAATGCATTTCTAACAGGTCTCGCGTTTCTAAAGAAGATGTACCTACCTACCTATCCCCCAAAAGATACCTTGCTTATTCGTACAGATCCAACTAGGCAGTGCAAGGTAAAATCAACCTACCTACCTACTATGACACTCTTAGGGACTCAGTACCTCAATGCCGACTTTCCCCAAAATGACTACTTATTAAAAATTTACAATTTGTCCCGCTCGGCCGACATTTTAAAATTTACTTACAGGAGATCACTGCCGACTTTTTGATTTATTGTACACAAAAAATAGAAAAGTAGGCATATTGCAATTTGACATTGGAAACAAGTAGAGAATAGGCTTTGAGCAATGGCAATAGTCGTCATACAGTGATCTCTGGGAGGCAAATTTGGCATATCGCGGTCAAGTAGTAAAACATTTTTAAATTAGTTTTTCTTTTGTGGAATGTCGGCATTGAGGTACTAAATCCTCTTAGGTACCTACTATGGACTTGAGGGTTTACAAGAACCTGATTATTACTTAAAGCCGCCAAACATTATCTTGTGCCTGTACATACTTACTTGGACACGTAAAAAGGTACCTAGGTAAGTATATAACTTACATATAACATGTACTTATAACATTAGGCACGATATCACGTGCAAAATACTTTCTTTGGGTCACGTTCGTTCAGCTGAAGGTTTCTCGATGCTTATTGTTGCAGCACGTTCAAGTCGACGGCGAGGGTGCCGGAGCTGAGCTAGCAACGTCCGAGGCCACGCACTAGCATTCATCAACGTATCCTGCATACCATTTCAGCGATATAAAACTTAAAACTTTTTTCAACTTTTTCCATTCAGTCAATGAGGCTTGGTATAATGTAACTGATTAGAGATTACCCAACTACCTCTTTTTACATAGTAATTTCATAGTTGATAAATATGGCTCCTTACAAGTGTGTAATTTTATTAGTGTTGATAGCTATAATAGTTCCCAGTTTCGGAAAGAAAGTCAAACGCTATGAAGAGGAAACAGCAAAAACTGACGAAGAAACCGAGACCGGCGATGACTACCAAGAAGTGAGTAGATGGTGTTCAATACATTTTTATTTAAACTATATTTTCTGTCACGACCTCAAGTCAACCTTAAGTCGACGGAAACCTTCGTATCTACATAATATACGTAGGTACAGCTCGTTAAATGCCCAACGAGTTACCCATAATCACTTCTGAACAATAAGTACTTACACATTTAGTAGGTTCTTTACTAGAAACAGGTATAACTGGGTAAAGGTTGGTCATCTGTTCGTCCTCGCGCAGGGCATATTCATCTTCAGTTCTATCAGTTTCTGTGACTTCTTGAAGTGTTTCAGGTCTCCGATAAGAACCCACAGATATACCGAGAAAGCTCCAGTTACATGGAATAGTTGGATTCGTTTGGAATTGTAACTCTTTCCCTAAACTAGCTAGTTACTAAGCGACGTTTAAGTGCCTGAAAATATTAGGTTTGGTTGTCTAGAATATGTTGTAATTTTTAGGAGGAGGAAATAGAACCCTGCCAATGCGGAGTGTTCATGTCAGCTCAAGTAGGCCTGAAGGAGGGCAGTCGCGGCAGGCCCAGGGCTCCACCGGAAGGGGAGCCAGTTGTTACTTACGACACAGATGCCCCAGCACTGCCTTGCGGAACTGGCGGTGTCAAACACTGCATCACTAAATGCTTGGATGTGGTAAGTGGTTTTTCTATATCTAAGTATATACCTACAAGGTAATTAGGGACGAACGATTTTTTTATATGAATCAACTTTACAGATTGCCATCTCTTGCAGGTCAAATAGCTCATAACTTTTAAATATTTTGAGAACTGTAGCGCTAAAGTTGTTAACAAATCGAGCAAACAGATACTTCTTTGCTATTACATTATATGACTCGATGATTACGCAGCAAATAATTATAAAAGTAATACTGTAGTAACATAGGTACCAACTTACGTAAAACATAAAACATATATACACATACTTACAGCAAATTAATGGTTAAATGTAGCTAGCTAGTTTCTACTTTTCCCCAATTGTTGTTATACAAACTTTTTAGTTATACGAACCTGAAGTTGCATTATACAACATCATTAGTGAAACATAGAGAAGATATTTCTGTAAGTAGGTAACCTAACCTAACAAGTAAAATGTAGTATTATGTAGACAGGTAGGTAGGTCATCATAGAGCAATCATAAAAATAACTAAGACGGGAAAACAGAGCTCTGAGCAGAAGTTATCGTTTGTTAAATCTAACGACGTTATCGAAGACTTGATCGAATACACGTTTCACACGTATGTTCAGATGTCCACTATGCTAATACGACACCACTTTAGTGTTTCGTTAAGACACATTTTGCTGAAGGTACTGTCACGCATGCTTATTAGTGGCATGCTTTTAGGGATATTCCCGTGATCGCTTGTATGATTGTTACGGTAATGGACTTGATACAATTTTAACCATTAGGTGGTTTATAACTTTAAATAATATAATACATATAACAAACTCAAATTAGTAAAATATTAAGACTTGTGATTTTCTCATTAATACCCATAGACTTAGAATCCCGCTACGCTATTTTTATGTTAATACCAATATCAGAACTGAACCAAATTCTTTGCCAGACGGGAAGCACCAACTTTCAAATAAAAAATAAGCATCAAAATTATGAGGTAACAAACAAAAAATACAGATAAATTTGAGAAATCCTCTCCTTGTTGCAGTCGGTTAAAAATAAATAACCTGTCTTTCTTATTATTTAACAATCTTGTTTTAATTATCATGATTAACTGTATAACTGAAGTTATCTCATTAAGTCAGAGGTAGGTCTATCATTGATAACTACCTAAGTACCTACATCTCGCCACACCGCAGCAAACGTGAAAGGTGGTTTATAGGGTCCATATACTTTATGGTATGCGGGTTTCCTCTTTCTTTACTTCAAGTACCTACAAGATACATGCCTATATGCTAGCTCACGGAATAATCAGTTTCAGTAGATCTGTAATAGGTAACTTTTGTTCGTAAGGAGGCTAGCATACTGCGTGTCTGGACCCCATTGTTCCGAGGGTTTTAGAAACTTTTTTTCATATTTTTTTTCATCCCCATACAAAAAGTTTATTTTTGGTTTTCAAGGAAGTTGATGTGGTTGATGATGTTGATTTTTTTTCGTTATTCAGCATTGTCGCCATTGTAAGTTGTTCATTTTGAAGAGCCCGCTAACGTTTCTAAGACCATTCATTGCTCTGAGTCCTAATTACACGCAGTATAACCAGACGCGAATCCATAAATTCCGATTTACAAGGTCTAACCTACCTACCCAACATCCAAGCTTTAAGCGGTCTACAATCTTGTTTGCTTACCCTTTAATTTTTACAAAATTTAGGTAGGTAGGTATACGTATAATAGAAATAAATAGGTAGAAGAAGTTGTTGAAATGATAAACGTTCAAAAAAATCGTAAAAATTTACGAACCTTATCTTCTGCGAACCTATTACTTATGTCTAAAAATGATTAGGTAGTGCCGAATCATATTACCATAAATGATGATTCCCATAGGTTTACCTTCAAAATAGCTTCATATTTGGAAGTAATTCGTAGTTTTATGTTTCTCAGTTCACCTATTTGTAAATGTCTCAATAAGCAAGCACTTCTACTTAACGGAGCGCTAGTTTATCCTGTACTTTGGTAATAGCTGGGGAGTATTACGCTTCTATAATCGGTCGAAAGCTAAAAAGCACATTCAAATGTAGCGAGACAAAAGGCCTGCATAGAGAGATAATTTCAAAAAAAGGAGACGTAATCTATACATGCTGAACAATGTCCTCTAAAATAATTACTTACATTAATTGTTCATACAAAGTATCAAAAATTGACCCATCGAGGACCTCCACATTATTTACGTGGTGTGGTTGCTTATTAAGTAGTATATCATGACGCAACGATTTTTGTGTCACACTGTGATTATCCCGTGCTGATATGGGATTTCAATAGAATGCATCAGGTTCCTTTCTTTCTGGCATGTCGTAGCCGACTATGAGATCTTGGGCCTAATTCTACTGCACACTGGTAGTTGCACATTGCTGGTTTCGTTACACGCGTATCACTGTGGTGCTTAGTAAAACAGCGATGCATACCGTTTGCAGCTACGATGCCAGAGTGATGCGACTACTAGACTTGCCACCCCTCGGAGTTTAAGGTTTATTCAGGCTATGCTGGCAACTTGTAACTGCAGGCCCATATTGACATTCTTAACGTTTTATTATGCTAAATGTGACCGAAGGATCCTTGTGATCCTAGAGTTTAGGATTGATAATGAAATGAAAATGACCATTGACTAAAGACGATACGAAGCGGAATGAGGCGGATATATTTGTAATTAATTCAACCGGACTTTCAACTTTAGATTCTGAAGTATCTGCCGCGAGCTGGTCCTGTCATCTGTAGCGCGGTGGAACGCGACGTCCACAGGGAGAAGGCATTCCTCTTCGTGAAGAACTGCGGCGCTGACTGGACAGCCACCAACTTCTCCGCTGGGAAGGAGTTCTGCTGTACCGACGGACAGTATCATAAGTGCTAAGGGGTGTGCAGTAATGACACTAGCTGCACCTATAGACTACTAAGAGTATATTGATTTTAAGGCAGGTAGGTAACCTTTGATAGATATGAAGAATAATTTATTTCCGATAGAAATGACTATGTTTTAATTTGTTTTGATCGCGTTGATGAAACCGAAACGGTACTAACCTAGGTACAAGATTAAACGCAGTCCTTACCTATTTAAAGTGGTTCTTGTTGTTTTTATTAGGCAAGTAATTAATAGTACTACGTAATCCGTGATTCATCGGAAAAACGTAACATTACTATGGTAAAAAAGGTATACCGAAACTAGAAGGTAAATTAGGATTTATAAACTAGGATTTATAAACCTCTAGATGTAATATTACTAAGCATAAGCTGACAATATTACTCATTTAGACAGTAGTATTAATAGATTAGACCTACGCAAACATCACAGGCAGTTTATTTAAATTGCAATTAATTAGGAATACTTTAGATTAGACACGAAATTTCTAATAATATTATTTTATAATAAGGTGATGGTTGCTTATATATCATTTTAGTAATACTATTACTTTTTTAAATTAAAACTTACCATCTAAGTATGTTCTTATCTATTTTGATACGTGGTGCATACTTTAAGGTTCAATAGGTTAGAAAGAAGATTAATTCAAGAATTACAGTTAACTTAACTTTTACTAACAACAACAAAAAATGGTAAAACATTTTCGTAAAAGAGCACAATTTTCATAAAGGTGACACAAAAGTGACACTTAGGTCCTTCTTCCTGTCTTCAGAGAAATGTATTTTAGGTACCTATTGTACTTAATGCATAAAGAAAAAATTGGTTTTCGTATTGAAACCCTTCCGGGGACACACGAACCCGGTTGACGTTACAATAATAAAAAAATACTGTTTTAAATCTAATATTCTATACGTCAACGTTCAATGGAAATTAGTACTTCTGAACAGTTATTAATGTTCACTTTCTGTATCCTCTTTGGAAGCCGGTCGGTCGCGTGTTTGACACTTGCGCAAGGGGATATAAACTTTATTCGCTTTGGAGACGAGACGTACATACATTATAAAATTCTCTACGCTGCGTTTTACGTGAATCGGCAATTTTTTAGAAGAAAATGTCAATTCATCGAAACATGTAGCGGTATCAAAAAGAGTTAGGTTTTGCTAAGCAATCTCTACCGTAATAAAAACACTAAAGGGTTAACTGTAAGCAAAATATAAAATCTATATTGATATTAATATAAGTAATGTATAGTTAATACAATATGTAAATTTACATTGGACGGTCTACTTAGTTTCATTAACTTGCCTAGAACACGTTCAAGACAAACCATTTATGAGTAAGTAAGTATTTTTTAAACTTTGCAATCAGGTATGCATTAACTTTTTGCATGTCACTTTGTGCAATAAAAGCAAAAAATACTGTGTTACGATTTTATGCCAAGTAAGGAGAAACAAAAATGCACGTTTGTAACTTTTGGTTGCTAAGAATTGTTTATTTGATGAAACCTGTACCCTTCGAGAAAGTGCTGTGGAAATCTTAGTTAGCATTAAAGTTTTGTTGTTTTACTTTTAAAAGTGGTTATTTTAAGATCATATATCTTAGTCTTATAATTAGATTTTCGCGGACTTTCGCGGAGACTTAAAACAAGACAATAGAAGTCTTATTGTAATTTATTACGCCCACAGGTGGGGTGTGTCCCCGAAAGGTTTAAATACTTATAATAACATTTTAGGAAAACAAAACAAAAATGTTGTACTTTGAGATCTTGTCTGCATATGAAATGGTTTGGTTAATAATTTACCGCTACTTGCAATGTATTATGTAATAGGTATATCACATGCAATATTATTTTGTGTTTTCATCGAAAGTTAAGTCTTACCTACCTGCCTGTAATCATGTCTGTAGATTTTATTTGTTTAAGTATACTTTTTACTGATTTTGATAATTTAATAAAAAAACACTACTTGTAATCGATCATTTAACTATACCCACATAGTTTTAAAATGCTGATGTAAGACACGTTCCGTCTGTAAATGCACTTACATGTGGTAAACCTACAATTTTTTGGCAAGGAAATTGGTATTATATGGTGAAGGACCATGATCGTAAAATACCGATGTTGTGATTTACTGCCCAATGATAACCTGAGTCCAAAACTCATCGTTATGAATCTCATCTAAGAATAATTCTGCTGTGTTGACCTGTAATCCCTCCTTGACATTCTGCTTTTGTGTTGTGTGCATTCTAAACAACGCTCTTATGGTGCAGGAAAATTTCGTTAGGAAACACATGCATACGAATGACTTTTGTGAAAAACTGACTGTGCGCTTTGTCCACATTTGCTTAGCTGTGTGATAACCACATTTTGACATGGATAGACCAGTTAAAACTTACTTAGATAGGAAAAACATACAAGTAGGTATCTGGATACTTACAATAAAATTTATTTATTAGTGATAGGTTAAGTACCACTGACGCAATTAGGTACATTAGTCAGACGCACAAGAAGAACATCTCGGATAGATACCTACTACAAACTAAACATTAACGATTGATAAAATTAATGTAAGTAACTTTTATAAGCTCTACAAATTATAAGAAAGTAGAAATCTTAAAAACCATACACTTAATAGTTTTGTCCTAAATAGCGTACCATTTAAACTTTCTACCCATAAAATGTACTTATTCCTGTTTTGACGTCTGCGCCGGCGCATGTCTCACAGACGGTGCGTTATCCTCGCGTTACTATGGCTCCTCCCCATTACGTTATCAAGGAGATGTGACCTGGATGTGCAGGGTTGAACAACCCCGCGCCACGTGCCGCCGCCGCTGCCGCCGCCGCCGCTTTCTAAAAAGAAACTCGGCGACGCCCGCGCATCCTTGCGTGGACGCACCAAATGCCGGGAACACGACTCTCTCAGATCAACGAGATTTCTACGTAGCGCAAGCGGCGGGTAATTATTTGTTCGATGCACTAAGATAGGTGGGGGACTACAATGATAGTGAGAATGAACATAACGATATTTTTTTATGTCAATTGGAAATTCAGATAGATTTCAGTTGTTTATGAATAGATGTTTGTGAATCTAAAAAAATTGGAAACAAAAGAGATGCAAGTAGTGTATTCTATGATCCTCCATCTTCGGACTTACTCTTGTGGGATTTAAAAAAAAACTTATTGTGATTGTTTGTAAAATCGGAAATACCTTTGCGATAATTGAAGGAACCAACCCAAACGACATTTTAATATGTATGTAAGTATGTGACTAAGTTGGTTTCTTAATAAATACGATTGTGGAAAGCCTGTGGGTGGGTAGGTAAGTAATTCAGCAAAATTCTTTTCGTGGAATCCGTGCAGTTTGATGGTCGTTCCGTTTACTTACTTACATACATTTAATATGTAAATTACCGACTATACTTAAGTAGGTACCTTACAATTAAAATAATTTTCGAATACAGTTGGGTCTCTTAAATACAAAATACCTAGGTACTGTCCTGAAAAAAAGAATACTTAACGCAGTAACACAGAGTTCCTTCCATTTCGAAACACTTGGGAATGTAGAGCAAGCTAACAACTTCTGGCTTGTGCGTGAGGTACCCTACCTGTTAATGTTTGTAGGTAGCTACCTCGAACCTGTAGGTGGTTGGTGGGTTGCGGCGACATTCCCCGAAACTCGTGCGCCGATGCTTGACCCCTGTACATCGTCAGAGAACGTGGACTCTACATCCGGGAATGGACATTACAATTGGAACCTTAACGCTCGAGGTTTAGGGTAGACATTTGTAGTTTTGGAATTCATTTCGACGACTTAACGTGCTCTATAGTTACGCAATGTCTAACCTTTGTTCGATCTGGGACATTGAGGTAGTGCTCCGGCCAGAGTAAGCTGATTGTTTCGTATTAGGGAATACACTGTAACGTCAGGTCAAACAGTTATGGCGCAGTGTGTGTAGTGTGTATGGGTGTCCATTTTGGCTGCCACTGCAGCACTTTTCGTGAAGATTCCGTCATGTACACTTTTTTATAATTTGCCCTCGATGCAATATTAAAGAAGATTTCATTTTATGTATTTTTATTATACGTACGCTGGTTGAAGTGCGGCCATTTACTTAGCTATGGCTTTGCCTGTATCGTTTTGGGATTAAGGCAAGTGTGTATTGAGTATTATTTTTTCCTCAATCAATTATTTTTATGGTTCTGTTTAGTCTTGTTGTAAATAAGTACTAACCTATAATTAAAACCTATTTGCATAACAAATATATTATTTAAGTGTTTCTATGGCTTATAATACAAATATCTTATAAACTGATCATATCAGATCTTATTGAAAGGATTAATGTCGGAAAGATTAGCATGTCACACTTTAGATAATAATTTCAATGTTTCCTTGAAATCCCCTAGACCTAAAACCGCGGGGTGATATTGACTTCACTGGTCACTTTTGGCTGAAAATTTATTTTCACATGGACAATCTTTATAGCACTACCTATTAAGGAAATTTCTTCTTCTAAGTAATAGCAGCTGGTGAAGCAGGGCGGCACAATTGAAACTCACAAGTTCCACGTTTCCAAGAACGCCCACAGTACCACGTATCAGCCCAAACTGTACTTACAAACCCAGGTTGTTCGCGACCAGCCATTAGTTAGTGATTGTCTTTGAGAAGAAGCGACGTTGCAGGATTGTAATGAAGCGCACTTCTATGAGGCACTTAGCAATAACTTGCCATTTTAATGTTTGAAGGAAAAGTTTTGCTATAACTACTCACGTTTGTTAACAGTGCGAGTTAAACACAACCAAATCATGCTGAGCTACCTGATAGAAGATTACGCGGGCATGTCAGTTCATTACAAGTCTGTAAATTGCTAAGCAGCAGTTGTCAACATCCGTGTGTGGCTAGAAACGTTCTGTTGACGAGAGGTGTTGAGGGGGGCGGGACGGGACGGGGGGAAAGGAAAGGTGGGGACGGAGGGGGAGAGACGGGGTGCGGGTTCAGGCTGTCGACACACTTTCTGAAGGGCTCTAAAAGCCAGGCTTTTGTGGCCAAGTTTACGAGCGTACCTATTCGTGAGCCTTAATTTATAGAAGTGAAGTCGCCTCCTCTCCATCAACTCGGAGCTTGCGGTACACACGTTATATAAATAATTACTTTCAAGGCATGACATTTAACGTCTTTATTAATACTGTCTGTTATTTTTAGTGCTAATCACATTCTTTAAGGTTTTCCGCAGGACTAATTCTAAAACACTTTTCGGTCACATGACTGACTTCGATTAGAAGCACGATATTGCCAGAAACCACGTCTTTTGATATAATATTGTAAAATTAAAGTTATCTATTTCCTCTCTATACCAACAACAACACTTAACTTTAGGATCTGTATAAATCACACATTTAGAGTAATCACGCTTAGAGTTTTCCGGGCACTAGGACCAATTATTAGTACTAAGTTATTGTTAAAAAATATTATTTTCAGTAACATTTTATAGGAATAAATATACTCTCATCTCAGTTGAAATTTAATTAACTAGGAAGATATGATTATGACTTCCTTCACATATTGCTGGTAATTACTTACGATGTGAGGTATGAAGGTAGGTACCTAAACAAAGCCTTTTGCGTTTAGGTACCTACCTTATTATTTAATGCTGTACTAAAATTGATTAGTTAGAAAGTTTCATCGGGAGACAGCTGTGTATTAAAAGTCACACATTATCGATGTTGCAGCTCTTTGGATATTTCTCGTGTATATATTTGTAATACTTAAAAGGATTTCTGATTTCTGGTTTATCTTATTAAACAAAGTTTTATGACTGAACGAACACGTTCATTATTACGATTATGTTAGTATATTCATTTACAACAACACTCCAAAATGGGTCATCACTAAGGCCAAGTTAAAATTGTTTTATACAGCACAAGTTTGTAGTGAAGACTTCATCTCTCCTTGTAAAGACCGAGCTAATTAAACAATGTACCTGTTATACCTGTAATCTCTGCCCACCCTTCTGGGAGACAAGCGTGAGGTGTATGTATGTATGTAACTATTTTGAAATTCGATGCAATTGGTGTAATTTGGTTCCAGGGGAACGTTTTCGGTGTATCAGTAACAATTACCTACATAGCTACATACACTTCACGCCTGTCTCCCAGAAGGGTAGGCAGAGACTACAGATCTCCATTTGTCACGGACCTGTCATACCCCTTTCGCTTCATCTATATTCATATATCTTTTCATTCATGATCTCCAGAATCGAGTACCTACTTTTCACGCCACCTTTCGCCAGGACGTAACCAATTTGGTCGATGTATGTGGATTAATATTGGAGCATAAAATAGAAGAAGTACATATTTGATATCTAGAGATTTATACTTAGATTGTTTCGTGTCGCCAAGTTTAAGAAGGAAAACATCGTGAAGAAAAAATAACCGTATAGGTCTTACGGCACTAACAGAAAACTAAAGATTCTGTTTTTCTATTATTCTAACCCTTGAGAAAGTCAGTGTTGCAGCCACAGACAGTCACGGTCTTGTATATTCCTTCCTCTTGTATATTCCTCGAAAGAATGAATTTGAAATGAATGACATTTTTATTCAAATGATTCGTTCTACAATGTCTCATGTATAAATCCTAGGCATAATAATTACACCATAATTACACAAGTCTCACAAACTAAAGTAGAAAATAAGGAAAAATAACTTAAAGAAAAAGGAACCGACTTCAACCAGTAAAATTTGACTTATATGTGGTTTTCTCATGGACGCCATTGTCTAAACTGATCCAAATTTATATTCACATAAATAAAAAAACATCCAATTCGGTTCACCTAGACGAAAGTTCTGAGGTAAACATAAAAAAATATACAGACGAATTGAGAACCTCTTCTTTTTTTTTAAGTCGGTTAAAAACAGGCTCATGAATAAGAATCCTAAAGCATGGAAGGCATTTGCTTAACTCAACGTGACAGATAGTCTCAGAGCCGTTATTGGAATATCGATATTAATAACAGTAAACATACTATGAAAATGATTCCAGTCTTTTTTTTTTCTTAAAATAAGGCTACACAAAAGCTAAGCCCACACGTGGAAATGTGTACAAAGAGGAAAAATGATTTCGTAGGTTCGTGTTTGACTGTAGGCGTGTTCCAATGGGAAACTTTATTAGTATGTCGGTGAGTTATACTCTTTACTCAATTCATTTACGGCGAAGGAAAACAATATCGTGAGGTAATGTGTGTGATGGGAATAACGGCGATAGACCCAAGGCCTATTATCTACATTGAGTTAAGTAAGTACTGTTGGAGAAAAACCTAAAGTGTTCTAAGAATAATTAAAAACACGAGTGTAAGAGATGGATGAATATATTTTGTTAACGGATTGGACGCTGGAAGTTTTTCGAGCAAGAATGAACCTTTAATTATGCATCAAAAGCTTATGAAAAATAGAATTGTGGAGATGCAAAATAAACGGTGATGATCTATACTTTGACACTAGTACCAGTGCGTGTACTGCATATCAATGTGTATCAGTAGCGTGTACACCATATAGGCATAAAGGCACTGCCTACCTTACTTAGTATTTTGGGTACCCGACCTAATAATAGAGTTGTTGCTAGATCTATTCTTGTTGTACTCACGACATAGACTAACGAAGTACTGTGTTTTTTTTGTGAGTAGATAGATAGAGGTACCTAGGTATATTTCGTAAAGACAAGTTACCATAGGAGTCAATCCTTGCGATTATTGCCTACCTTGTCGTAAAAGTCAGTGCACGCCACTGATGTGTATGTACATTTTAACGTCACTCTTACAGTGAAGAAAACATTATGTGGAAACCTACACACAAAGGTCGGCTCACCGTCTGCGAACGATGTATTTAATAGTAATTGGTGTGCACCAATTACTATTAAATCTTCAATAGTAATTGGTGTGGTAGGTTCAAATGAAATTATAAAGTGACTCAGTCTTACTCAAAATGAAACAACATGCGTGTTTCGAATTATTACATTTCATAATTTCCAAAACACTATCAAGCATCAGAACTGCGATGATTTCGACATTACACCAAAGTCACGATATCCAGTAGGAGAGCATAGTAATATCACATTAACAGTTAGCGTATTCCAAGACATTTTTTTTGAACTACCGTAAGCACGGCACCACTGTATATCTGCAAGAGGCATAACCGAACACAATACAGAGGACCATTAACATGAGGAGGGAGGAAATAGGATAACGGTGTGCGATGCAAGAACTGCTCAATATCTAGCACCGTTTCCCTGCAACCAACAATGTGTCATTATATACTCGCGAAAGCTGAGGTCCACCTCCCCCCCTTTGGCTCGTAGTCGCATGGACGTGAGCGGGGTACGGTGCAGTGTCGGCGAGTGCATCTATCGCTGGTGAATAGCCCCGCCCGTGGCTCCGTTCACAAGTTTTTGTCCCAGTGTAAATGGAAGCAGAGAGAGACATCGCTGTGTCGGGGTGAATCGAGGCCGGTCGCGCGCATCTCTATAATGCGTCTAGGATACCGCAGACTGCACGATAATACACTATGAATGGAGGTGTGCTGTAGCTAATGTGTGAGTGTGAAGGTTGTGTAGTGTGTCACTGATGCAAGTATAGGAACCGAATATGTGGTACATTAGCTATTGTATCATAGGCTTGTATCTATCTATCTATCTATATATATAAAAAAGAATTGATGTTCGTTAGTCTCGCTAAAACTCGAGAATGACCGGACCGATTTGGCTAATTTTGTTCTTGAATCATACGTGGAAATACAGGGAAGGTTTAAAAGGTGTATTTATTCCAATACACGGGGTACAAAGGCGACTTCCCATGGCAAAACAAATGTTTGCCGGGACAACTAGTTCTATATAAAATGCGTTATGTCCTTGTGACATAGAGGTTATGGATTTCGGTCATTTTAGCGCTAACATAAATGTCTTGTTGTAAAATGTTTATTTGGATGGTCCCATTTGTTCTAAAGAACAAGTTTACCTCTCTTACTTTTCCTAGGCAATGAAAAGAACGAACAAACACATGTTGTTTAAAAAAGCCAAGTTCTATAGAACAAATAGGACCCACCCCATTATTTTGTCCTATCATCTCTCCACTGTGTATCAATGCGCCGAAAACAAAATTACACATAGGTAAATGACACAATAACCCCCTACCTACTAAGTAGTTTACCTACAGTAATATTTCAACTTTGTAGTGCTATTACATACAGATACACAGTAGCATAACACAAAGCATGATGAAAGTTATTTATGGTGTGACAGTTGAATAAATAAAATACACTTCACGCCTTTTAATCCCAAAGCGGGGTAGGCAGAGGCACTTGCTAAGCAAATACCCAGTTGAATAATTTTAAAGAAAAAAAAACAGGTACAAGTCGCCCTTACGATTTTTTTTAAATCCTTTTGTTTTTTCTGGTCTGTCATAATGAAACCCAGACTTCCTTAATGGGACCTTTGAAATATACACCCATACCAGCACACCAAGGAAATTTCATCAAAATCGGTACATAAACGATAAAGTTATTCGCGAATAAACGTGAAAAAAAACATACTGATATACGGTCGAATTGAGAAACACTTCTTTTATGAAGTCGTTTAAAAAAAAAAGGAAAACGTCCCGGGGCCAGATGAAACGGGAAGAAACCGACATTATTCCAAATCGTAGGGTCTTACATTTACTTATTCAGTTTGCATAACGTTTGTTTGTGAAGAAAACGTCAAATTATCACTGAATAAGTTATAAGGTACACATTGAATAATTTTAAGTTAAGTTACTTAACGAAATAGAAAATCTTTTTTGATACACAACACACTGCTAACAGCTTATCCTAAACCGCACCTATCACTTCGTATGGTTTTCAAGGGGTTTTACCAAATTTTTACCATAAGGCAATCATAGTAAGCCTAGTAACTAATAAATATAATATTTTACAACAACACCCATATTGCCTTCATTCCATGTTAAGTAGCTAAAGCACTTGTGTTATGGAAATCAGACAACGAGATATATTTACTTAAATACATTTTTTTTTTCATTTAAATATATACTTATATAAATAAAACACCCAGACACATCCAAGCTTAAAAGTTCATCACCTAAGCACCTGTCAGCGGTGGGAATCGAACCCACGACCCTACGGAGCAGAGGCAGACATGCTGACCACTACACCAATGGGCCCGCCAACATTGTGACTTCGCGGAGTCTCGGCAGTGAAGTTGCAGAGAGAAACCAGCGCCGTTTCTCCGCAAGCACACACACAATTATGGTTCAGCACGTAGGTACTGTCGGCCAAAAAATAGTACCTAAAGGTAGCACCTTAGGATTTAAATTTAAATGAATGTTATTTAGACGACAAGGTTAATTTCTTCCTAGTCAGTCAGTCAGTAGTTAAAAAAACTTTACCTCAATGTGATTTTAGTTACATGATGATTATTAAAACTGATAGAGCCCTTTTTTAGTTGACTGTACTACGTTATTTGTGCCGGAAGGTTGTAATTTCTATTTACCTAGGAATACACTTTTTATTAGAACTCATGATAAACAAAGACGTAGGTAATTACTACGTATACATTTTTGTCTAAAAAGTCATATTTAGATTTTTTGCTGATTTCTCATAAACCGATATCAATTTATATTTCTCCTAAAACAATATTAAACAATGCAACGCAAATTTATTTCACATAATCACACATTTATTTATTGACTTTAAATTACATTACAAGAAAGATACAATATTGATTTACAGGACACAAAAGCAATTATCATAATAAATTGATGTATCCTAGCTAGTATGCCTCGTATAGCTTTAATTAGGAAAATGACGGGGGGAAAATCAACAACAAACCTCCAACCGGTTTAAAAAATAAGTTTTATTATTATTGCAAATGGACAAATAAATGTTGGACCATCATCCTGCCTGGCTGCTGTTAAGCAGCGATGTGGTTTACGATGGAGCACGCTTGCCATTAGGTACCTGTTCACCCGTGACTTGATGACGCCCAGACTATACTGCGCAGGAAACAAACGCCGGTAAGTCATTCCACAATGTGCTGGCCTAGCACGCGCGTCAAGAAAGACACGACATAAAACAAACGCATTTCATTGGCTGTTATGTCGCGCTTTGTGCGCCTCAGCTAGTCTCAACAAATCGCAGCGCATTACATGTCTTGCCACTTCTTTTTTGGAGCCCTGTGCTAGGGGCGCCGGAGCTGAATTCGCACTATAAAAATTAACGTATTTTTTACCACGACTGTCATGACTTTTCAAACACATTGTAAATCTACTACCAATAGAAAAAAGACACAATTCTTGGCTTTGGGCGAAGAATAATAATTCCAAGTCCTGAAGGTCAGGCAGTAATTCATCACATATTCTCTTGAAAACAATGTAATGCCTTTTCTCCGTATGACGGCTGAATATAGTTAATTGCCCGATTTTGGGGCTATTACGGTAAGTACACACAGTCAAACGTCTCAAAGCTTCGTTTCATAATAAATCAATAATACGGCAATGACTGCGAAAACATCTGTGACAATCTTAAACCCCGTGGTTCCTATTATAATATTAGATAGTAATCAATGACACACAAGCTATCCTACCTAACTCTGAATAAGATCTACTATAGGCGTGACTTGTATCATCTGTCTGAACTTTAATAAGAAATACAACGAATATTGTAGAATATCGCCTACGTCAAAATCAGTTCAGTGCGTTTTCAGAATAACAACACTCAAACTTCACACAAACTTTCGCATTTTAATATTTCCTGTGTAGGATTTTAAGAACTTAGTTTTGTAATAAGGCTATGTGTGTTAGTTTTATTATGTTTGTTGTGTCCCAACAGTATAGTAGTAGTATGGTGAATGTTTATCATTCATTGCTGACGCTTATTTGCTGTGTCAATTATCATTGCAGTTGAGGTATAACATTACGTGTAGTGTTTTGCACACATGACGCTCAGTCAGTAGTTCCATATCTCTCGAAACAATAGTGAGTATGTAGGTAACAGCGCTTTACCTCGACGTTGTACTAAACAGATTCCCAGCAGATAAGTTACTGGCATGATTTTGTTTCCATGTAACTTTCTTACGCGTTCCGTCGGAGATGGTCTGCGAGGGCTTAGAGCGGCGGGGACTACCCTTGGTCAGGCTGATCCGGAGGCTCGGACAACAACGTGTGAGTTACCGTGAGGTTTAGTGAATGCGAGTCCCACATAACCCGGTTGTTGTCCTCGCCAGCGGCGGATTATTCATAATGGATTTCCGAAAAGCTTTCTTTTCATTGACTGCAGCGGTAAAAATGGTGATTCAAGCCCCTCGGTATCAATGCTTAGAAACCGATCACTTGGTCAGTCATGAATTGACGGCCCGTTGGTGTAGGGTTCAGCATGTCTGCCTCTGCTCCGTAGGGTCGTGTGAACGATTCCCATCGCTGACAGGTGCTTAGGTGATAAGCTTATCAGTACTTGTTGGAAGTGTCTGGATGATATATAAGTATAAATTTAGATGAAAAAAGAAAAGTAACTAGGTATATCTCGTCTGAATTCCATAACACAAGTGCTAGAACTACTAAACCTGGGATGAAGTCAATGTGTTTTTTGTTGTAAATCTAGTTATTTTATTTATGAATGCATATAGAACTGTTTTGTAGTGGTTATTTAATTAAGGCTTTCGTAAGTTTACACGTACGCTACTGTGTGTCCCGGCACTTCGTCGTTAAGCTGAGTTATAGACGCCTTGAAAACATTACACTAGTTTTGATAATTTGCCAAGGTTTATCTTCTATGGTGCGCCAAAGAGGTTCGAGGTACGATGGCTATTGACCCATTAATAATCATATAACACAGAACAAACAAAAAAAATAACCCTGTGTTCTCTCGGGTAGGAGGGTTGGACTTTTTTGGGATAAACACACAACAAGTTTGTAAATAGGTAGTTATCTTGCATGAAACAACAAATTATTGCAATTATTTTATTTAAATTACATTATGCTACCAATATAAAAAACGTGAAAGTTTCGATATACGGATTTTTCAATGTTTTATGAAAAAAAATTCTGAACGGATTTCAATAAAACACAATAGTTCGCGGGGTTTTAGTGGGTGCGAGTCCTAAATAACCCCGCCGCTGTCCCCGCCAGCGTTGGAATATCCATAACGGATTTCCCCACGATAACAAAAAGGTTACTTGGGCGGAAATCAACAAATTGTAAGGGAGATGGTGATACGTAAGTGACCAGCCCATGGCCCAATTAATCCGACCTACATCATTTTATTAAGTGCTTGAGCCGGGTAGTAAACTGAAGTAATATACCATACCCGGAAAACGTTGTTTTGTAAATATACATTATTAAGAGTGTTTTTATATGTATGTATTATACTTATACAGTGCTGTCAAATCCCTATCGGGGAGGAGATTTCACAACGCTAATGTCAGTGGATTGGTCACACGATCCGACGAGCTGGTCTGATGCCAGAACAGTCGCAGAGGACGGGACGGCGGCGTCTAGTAAAGTTCCACTGGGGTACCAAGGGACTTTAGTAAGTTTTATACTTATAAATCTTCGTCTAAAATCACTCTATCGTTGATTTTGATTTTGATCTAAGAGTACATGAGCTGGGGCGTGGGGATGATGGTGATGATGAAGCGTACATAGGGACAGACAGCGGGAGGCGACATTGTTTTATACTATTTATTGATGATACATTCATTACTAAAACCCAATGTTCGGGTAGATACACCATGACCCAAGAAACGTGGTTTTGATATTGTACAGGATGTGATAAGTACCAACGGAGTCACATGTAATCCCACAGGAAGTGGTCCCGAGGACCAAAATTATAATTAACCTATTGTCATACCAACCCTAACTGACGTACACCAATCTCCATGGAATGAGAAACAATAATGTCGGTATCTGACGACTCTGACGGCAACAATCGCGCGATGCGCTTGCGCAAGTGTTTGGGATGCAATAAAAATATATATTTTATAGCTTAGCCGACAGAGTACCGCTTATTGCTGGACTGGGGTCAGGTTTGGCCTCCCACTTAAATATAAAAAAGTCGCCATGTAAAAATGAAGACATGTATAAAAAGTGCACACCAAAATTACTTCCATAGCTGAGATTACAGTATGGGGACATTTCCACGAAATTTAAATTACGTAGGTACCTACCTATTAAGCTGTGTTGTTTTATATGTGTTTTGGTCACTCTCGTCACAGTGTGGTGTAAAAGAGATAGTTAGCTCAAAGCAACCTGATGCAACTACCTTACTGAGAAAATTTTTCAATAGGCATGCACAACTAAAAAGTATGGTCTAAATAATATTTTAATTTATATTGAAGAGCATGAAATTAAGACACCGAATAAAGATCGCTGAGGTTAAATTGCTGAAGCTATTGCCCTATTAGGTTTCCGTTTATAAGTTACCTATTCATTTTAAGAGCATGGCTCTGAATTATAGATTTATGTTCGCTGGGAAGAAATCGCTGAAACTAAGTATTCTCTAAGTATTATCTAAGAAAGGATTTGATAAAAATGTTGTTTAATACTTCCGGGGACACTTAACTGTTTTTTTTTATTGTTATCACTTCGACAGGCGGGACGTCTCCACGAACGGCTTAAACTCAAGACGCCAGCGAAACCGCGGTCCGACCAATATTTCCCTATTAGGAAGGATTAAGTAGGAGAAAAATGCAGAACAATTGTAGGTGCTAAATAGAAATTAATATTCATCCTTAGGACAATATAGCAATGTGCACTGAATCCGCTAATGTAAATCCCTCCCAGCCTCAAATCAAATGCAAAGAACAACATGCAAGACTGAGAGACAATATTGTCTGTCCCTTACTGCGTAACAGGATATACATGGAACTAAACTGTCCTTTTTCTAATAAAAGTTACAGTACAAATACAGCGAAGTCTAAATTACTAGGCATCTATAAGTACCTAATAAACACTGAGTTATTGAATATTACAATGCAGTTACGCACAGGAAAATATTATATTGAGGATGCTAATCGAGAATAAACAGACGAGCTTCCTCGTGAAGTATCTACGTGGCCATTGTTTACATTCTGAGCCGTGATATGGTAATTATTACATTTCATATGATTCTTTGAAATATATAATGTGTTAAGGGAAGCCTGCGATGATCGATTGTAGCAAATTGATGGATATGACTTCGATATTTTCCGGTACTAAATGTTCGTAAGAATCGCCTGATTGATGACCTGGACCGACAACTGCCAGGGTGGCGCGAGGTGGCCCGAAACAGGGATGAGTGGAGGAAATGGGGGAGGCCTTTGCCCAGCAGTGGGACACAACACAGGCTACATATGAAAGAAAAATGTTCGTAAGAATCGAGGAGCTACTTCAGCTTTTATTTATCCTTGTTTAGTATTTATACACGTATTTTATGTAACTTTTTATTGAAATAAAGCAAATCCATTGCTGATTTTTTACTACTAAACAATCGGATGATAGTTTCATTTAATAAGTTGAAGCCGCTCATCGATTTTTACGGACATGTTACTAATATAAATAAATAACATAAATAGGTAGGTAAGTGTATGTTTGTAAACTTTACTCCTACATTAATGACTTAATTTTCACGCAATAATCCCATTGACGATTTTTGCAGACCAATTAAATTCATTCAATATACATTGAGTTTAAACAATACGATTTCTAATGTTTAAGATACCCCTGGCCTAATATTAATGTTTGTTACTTTTTTTTCAATCAAAATGAATGAATGAAATTTAACGAAACTTGAAGAAATAAAAAAAATACTAATTAACTAAGGCCATTCGTCAATACAAGTCGCCTTCCGCTGTCTGTCACTGTATGTTTAGATTTTTAAAACTACGCCAAGGTATTTGATGCGGATTTCTTTAATAGATACCTAGAGTGATTTTAGAGGAAAGTTTACATGTATAATACATGGAAACGAATAGTAGAATAGAAATTCTCATAAGAAGTCTGCGGATAACACAACAGTTAGTTTTTTTTATTAATTGTTAAGCGAAGACCTCGTAAAGGTGAGACTGTGACAGTTATTGTGTGTTATCAATATATATAGTTTTCTAGCTACGTATAGATATATTAGTTTCTTTTTAAAATAAAATGAATGAAAAAATTCTATCTAGTGGCACAAATTCCTAGTAGCAAACCAAAGACAAGACGAGAAATGAATAATGCTCAATGAGTCACATTAGTAAGTCAAGTACCATAGACAATTCAAGTGAGCCGACAAGCTGCGAGCCATTAAATAAATTACGCCACGTGTTAACTAGAGTGTCCTCAATAGCGCAAGTCTCCGGCCACCCCCTAAGGATGCTCATTTCCTTGCCACCGATTGCTGGCGCGCAGGCTAAAAAAGTACAATCATAGTGCTCCACGGCGCGGAACGCACTGTCCTCATTTGAATACAAACGCACTGCGCGTGCGCACACACACCCTTAACTGTACACGGATTCAGTCCCCATAGACCTCCGACTTCGAATAGCGACCTTACCACCTAACGACGAGCGTCGAAAGTCATCTGGCCGGATGATATTACAGCAGAGGGATTCTCAGCGTGCTAGAACAAGAGAGGAGTATACGCGAGGAGGACGGAGGACGTTAAGGGCATTCACCCCGTACCCCGTGGGTAGCGACTAGCGGCTCTACAAAATGATGTACAAGCACATAGATGCCTTTCTCTATTTAGGTGCGCATGAGTTTCGAAATAGTGGACGTGGAACTTTTTGTTAGAGGTGAATCCTGTTTTTTGGGTTGCGTCAGTGGTCGATAGTCGCCGCCCGCGCCGCCGCCGCCGGCCCGCCCTGCCCGCCTGCCCGCTGAGGACTCCTCCATCATCGGTGGGTACAGGTGTGGCCGACGACCTAATGTCAACAAATTCATACCAATATGATGTTTGAATTGGTAATTAATTATGCTTACTTATGTAGACGCGGACGCATGACTGTCTGTGATTTGATCTATGATGTACACATTATTAGGCGCATACATTTAGGTAGCATTGGTAACGTAGAGTTTGATAAATTAGATTTGATTTATTAGGGCGCCTCATAAAAGCAATTGTCTTGTTACAAGGTAAAGTTATTTTTGTACTTTCTTATAAGTATTGACAAAAAAAATTGGGTTTGTATTTATTAACTCCATAATGAAGCGGTCTATTGCTTGTATTAATTTGTTGTAAGTAGGTAGATTTTATTACAACTTTTAAAATAAAATCAGGTTAGCCATAAAAAGGTTTCTAAATATCAAAGGTCGAGCTTTTACAAAAGGTTCTTTGACTATGTATATCAGCCTTTGAAGTCTGTTCTTTTTGTTCACAAAGAAAAGATAGAGATCAACTTAATTGTTACGGAAAATGCTACGCTATACCTTGGGTACTTTACTTATAGTGGGGACGTTTTGCACCAAATCTCATAAACGTAAACATACGGTTTCATAAACGCGCAAACCATACATCATAATTTACGGAAAACGCATCTATCACGTATCAACAAATTGTATCTATCACGAGTTTAGGTGCATGTG
>SJJU01002393.1:0-47757 GCA_012932125.1 Conopomorpha cramerella | reverse complement strand
AAAGTGACCTAACCCTAGACCAATCAGTATGGAGATATAGGAGTTTTTAGAATAATGAGTTTGACTTCTAAGTGTAGATATTTTACGTAAGCTTGTTATTGATTAAATGTTTATTCTTTGTAATTAAAATTATGGATTCTTTAACATGAATGATTTTATTTTAACATATTTTAGTAATTTATGAAGTACTTAGTCGGATAATTAAAAAACTGAACGGCTTAGGTCAATTTAGCGGTGACGGCCTCAGTTTAATAATGATAGAAAATAGATTCGTGCACAAAGTCTTAAAACATATATATCCTATAAACAGACCATAAATTTTAAAACCTGTTTTTTATAACTATGTCCCGCGTGTCGACCGCTGTTTATCGTGTTTATATTTTCTACTTGGGAATTACTGTATAAAACATTAGCACATACGTAAGTACCTCAAAATTCATTATGTAGTTTTCGCGAGAAATATATATATTTTTATAATTTTTTTTATACAACACACACATTGCCTTCATCCCATGTTAAGTAGTATATAGTACTTATAGTAGTAATATAGTTACTTAAATAAAAAAAATCTGCTAAATACATGCATATACACACTTTGATCCCTAGACACGTTTGATGTATGTATAAATAAAACACCCAGACACATCCAACAAGTACGAAGCTCATCATATAAGAACGTGTCAGCGCTGGAAAACGAACCCACGACCCTACGGAATAGAGGCAGACATGCTAACCACTACACCAACGGGTCTATAAAAAAATTGAAAAAGCCTTAAAATCTTGCTATTCAAATTCATGTACCTATAATATTTCTCATCTTCATCATCGACGTTCACTGCTTGGGGGGATTTCCGCCTGACTCATTGTCACCTGACCTAGTAGAAGGTTCAGTCTACGCCATTATTAACAGCTAGTTTATGCTTGTATACAGCATAACATTCAAATCGGTCAGTATGGAAAAATCTGAAACTATAACACATATGACGATTTTTTCTTAGGAACCATGTCACCGATTTTTATAAGAAGAAAAACTGCATTCATACATTTAAAAATAATCTGTACTCAGCACGGGAATCGAATCCGGTTGTTTGGAGAGAAAAAAAAACTGACACAATTTCTATTTAGAGATGATTCCATAGGTCTTAAGAACTAAATGTTTCTATGAAACATAATGTCTAAAATTAATACAATACATTGTTTTCACATATTTTCATTTAGTAGGTGTTGGAAGTGGCCATTATTTTTTTAATACAATATTAGAACATTTTTTAATGAAAGTATGCAGTTTTTCTTGTTATTAAAATGGATGACATGGTTGCTAAGAACGTAACTTCTTATGTCTTATAGTTTTATACTTTACCATACTGACCGATTTTAATGAGCCACCCTGTATATGTATATTATGACTAGCTAGTTTATAAAATAAAATAAATAAATACACTTCACGCCTTTTAATCCCAAAGAGGGGTAGGCAGAGGCACTTGCTTAATAAGCAAATGCCCACGGTTCACCAAGCGTTTATCTACTATATAAAAATAAGTCGGGTTTTCCTCCCTGACGCTATAACTTCAGAACGCACGAACAGATTTCCACGGTTTTGCATTCGATGGAATGGTCTCGGGCTCCGTGAGGTTTGTAGCAAAGAAAATTCGGGAAAAATTTCAACAGAAAAACGGGAAAACAAAACGAAGCCATCTGGTGGCGAAACGAAGTTTGCCGGGTTTGAAAGGCTGCCTCATATCACGGTAGTAAGTACACTAGTTGACAGAACCCACAGAGGTAGCAGTCCGCGTCATTGCGTTCTAATCATGCATACATACTGCGCATAGTAATTCCCTCGTAAGTGATCAAGTAAGCTTTTTATTGTCTGCTGTGCAGGAAATAACCGAGTGACGTCACATGTGATATGTGTAAGACAAGGTGAGCTGTACAACTTATCTTCTAAACTGAGCTAGGTTTTGATATTGTTTTGTGGAAGAAAGAGTTCTGTTTAAATTAGCATAGAATGTACCTAGTGTGTAGAGCTGTAGACAGGTCGAGTGGGTTATTTGTAGGAAAATATATAATTGGAATTTTTTAATGGCAATTTTTTTACCGTAGTTGAGTAATTTACCTTTTTGAAATCGTTCAATTGCACGGAAATGATTTTGGAAGTCAATATTATTTCCGACCGTAATCCCCTAAAGGGGGTAGACAGAGCCTCAGGATCACAATAACCCTTCGGCCACATTTAGCATAATCTCAATATGTTCATACTAGCGTCTGTGGTCCAGTTGGTCGGATCCTTGACTTGTAACCGGGAGGTCGCGGGTTCGAGTCCGACTTTTTCAGAGCCTATGTACGCAACGCAATGCTCGTACGGTGAAGGTCAACATCGTGATGAAACCCGCACACCACGCAGTGTGTGAACCCTATAACGGCGATGGGCTCGCCCCCTGTCACGTTGGGTTAACTACGCTTGGTGAACCGTGGGCATTTGCTTTACCTCTGCCTACTATTTATTTTATTTCAATATGTTCAGTTACAAGTTGCTTGCTCATGGCGTGAATAAATCTAAACATCCAAATTCCATAGTCGGATCCTACGACATACCAGAAGGAAAAGCCCCTGATACATTATATTTACAGCAGTTCAGCATATAACGCTGTATATTATATTACGTTAAATCTGAATAACGAAAAACATCCATATTTCGCAAAATATAAACAGTCAACTCGCGACCACGACACATGTAACTGTGTCGAAACGTCGGGCAAACAACGAAGGTGAGCTGAATGCTTATATTTGGTTCATTTTCACACTACAGCTACAACACCAGTTTTAAACATTTAATATCATGTAAATGCGAGTCTTTGATGTTTTTCATGTAAGTATTAAGAAAAGATTTTTAGCGAATCTTGCTTTGGGGATGAACTATCTCGTAATTCCCACAGGAACGGGACGAATAGCATTAATAAGTCTGGTGAAAAATAAATATTTATTTATTGTGAACTGTGAGGTGCCCTGACAGGGTCCAAATTGGATCATAACTTACATACTTACCATTAAAGTACAGTCTGAAGGTCTTGAAGTCACTGGGGTGAATAGTTACCTAATGAACAAGTGTTGTCCATCATAGACCACATCGCTGCTTAACATCAGACAGGATGGTGGTCAAACGCTTGTTCTTATTGATAAAAAAATATCAATAAATGAATATAATAACTCAATATTGTTCACCGGGTATATAGGCGCGAATATAATCAAAGACAAAGCTCGAGCTTACCTTTGTTATTTTACTCGACGTTTCGACGCTCGCCTTGTACAGCCGATGTCATTAGTGTTGTGTGCCGAAATAGTGACTCTTTGAGGGTAGTTGCGGATTCGTATGAAACAGGGAACGTCGCAGGCACCGCACTCCAGTCCACTCGTGACCACGACGTATGCAACTGCGTCGAAACGTAGAGTAAAATAACAAAGGTAAGCTCGAGCTTGTCTTGAATTATATTTGCGCCTATATACCCGGTGAACAATATTGAGTTACCTATAATGTCTGTGCGCGTTTCATTAAAAAATGTATATTAATAAACAAAATATTTTAGTCATTTCATTAAAGCGTATATCTGCGAAACTGTATCAGATAGTGCATGATATATACATACATATTATATATACACAAATATACTGCCACTACAAATTGTGTATGTCTGATAGCGCGACGTCGCATTAATTCACTGACACGTTCACACTCTTCTGTTCACAGCACACAGCCACAAACACGACACACGGACTTTATACAGGGTGATTCGGGAATACACTTTGAAGTCGAAATCTACTGTTTCGTTGGTCCTATAGAGTCCAGTTTCAGTAGGTGACGACGCGCCGGGATGACCAAAAAATATTACCTCTTCATTCAAATAACACAATCAGTTGATCCAGAACATACGGGGTGATAGTTTTTTTTGACATCAGTTCTACAGAAACTTTGGCATAAAAGGGTTTTTAATTTTATGCCGAAGTCAAAAATTGGATTTTAGTTTTCCAAACACCCTGTATAATACAGAATTATAGTGTATAACCACAACCATCTCCCTCTGAATCAACTACATGAATTATACTGTAGTAATAAAAAATCCTACTATTGGCACATAAAAGTAGATATATGCGCGTTAAATTGCCCAATTTCAACGTTACAACACTATTTTGAACTGCAAAAGGAACATTATTCAAAGCGAGAGGAGTTCAAGAAAAATGTGAAATGTTCGACATGAAAGGTCCCTCAGAACGCCAAAAGATTTTTAGTTGATTACAGTTCATTCTTTTTGACCTCTTTTACGAGTACGTTTTCGTTGGAGGCAAATGTTCCGGGAAGAGGACGTGTAGAGCCGTGGTGTCCGCCGACGCACGCGTTTCGCCGCAACGCCTCAATAATTCACGATTACGATACTCTCTGGCTGGATAGATTTCTCATTTCTAGTAAGTATTTGCTGATATCCACTCGTCAATCGTGCGCGATTTTGTGACCTATGGAAATTGGGTCAGAGTCGAATTTTGATTATTTGATTGGACTCTACAATTAAAGTTTTAACATTATAACGGTGATGTGATTGACACCTAGTCGGGTACTGATGGAAGATCAGTGCTGAGAGTGTTGTGTTACTCCACGTCACTCCCAGCACACGCGGAATCAGAGCCCTTTTGCATTTGCCACGTCTAACCCGACAATTTTTACTTATAAATTTCTGTGTTTGTTTTTTCTAATTGTCAATTTTCTTTATTTTGTAATTGTTTATGTAAGTGTACGTGAATATGTAATGTGAATAAGTAAATAAATGTTGGATTGCTCACTAATGGATCAATGTTAGCTATCAATGTCTATCTCTGGGATAAATTGTGTAAGATACAATGTATTTTATTATATTCTTTAGAAACTATTATGATTCTGTTTTATTAGTGAGATGAGAACATTTCATACAGTCATGATCATACTGATCTAACTAGTGGCGTGGTGACTATTAGATCAATAGGAAAAATAACGTTCGTTTCGTGGCGTTTCCGCCATTGGTTTTCCCCAAAACATTCACCAATAGCAGCTCGCTGTAGTATGCCGTTATCTTCATTACTAAAATTAATGCATTGATTCGAAACGAATGTGCCTGTTTCTTGAAATTTTCTGTTAGCCCCACAGGCCTTTAATTTTGAAACTTCCCTGAAGCATATTGTCGGTTCTGCAAAGTGTGCCTAACTCTAATCTTCTTTGTGTAAACGAGACGAACTATACTCAAGAACCAATTGAGTACTGATTATTGTTTCAGTGCAAGGGCCTTAGTAAGTACACTGAATCATAAGACAACAGTACGCGAGGCAAGCTTCGTATGGGTTCTAATCTGTTGCAGCTCGCCTCAAGTTATCTCGGGCTTACGCAGTGGGGTGATGTCCACTGAATTGTCAAAAAAAAAACGGATCACATTTAAACCCTGGCGAGTACGTGATGTGACAAGCTGGGGTGGGGATTTGGTATTTTCTGTCCACATATTTTAGCGAGCGTTGACTCCGGATTTTGTTTTGTGCATGATGTTATAGCGGCGGACTATTCTCTTTAGGGTATCCGGATAAATGGCTTTTGTATATCTTGATTCATATTTCGTGAATTCGTCCCGCTCTCTGGTCTGGCTTAAGATCATCTATAGTAAACCTCAAAGATGAAAATGCACCAATAACTGGCTCTGTAATATTTTGTAGTTTAAGTCATAATACAATTTAGACATTGTACAACTTTGCACACTTTAGGGAAATATCAAATGATAGTAAAGAACATGTTATTGACCGTGGTATTGATAAAGTTAGAACACCGCTAGTGCACTGTTAGTGAAGGTCTCATAACCTGGTCAAATGTACGCCAGATACGGACAAACCACTCTAAGTTGATATACGTCAACTAGTTAGTCAACGTTTTAACTTTTTATGAATACAACGGCGAGTAGTTAAGTCAGCGTTGAGTTTTGTTTGTCATTGGTTTAAACATTGAAGAACACACATACACTCACTTCCTAATTCCCCAAAAAGGAGATGTATTGTACTTTAGGATTACAAGGAACATTCAGCGACATTTAGCATAAGAATAAATAAATATTTCACAACAACACACTCATTGCCTTCATCCCATGTTAAGTAGCTAAAGCACTTGTGTTATGGAATTCAAACAACGAGATATATTTACTTATATAATTTTTTTATTCATATAAATACATACTTATATAAATAAAACACTCAGACACATCCAACGAGTACTTAAAAGCTCATTACCTAAGTACCTGTCAGCGGTGGGAATCGAACCCACGATCCTTCGAAACAGAGGCAGACAGCCTCCACTACACCAATGGGCCCGTCAAATAAGAAGGAGTGAACAATGACAATATGGGTCTTCATTTCCAAGTTGATATACCAAAATCTCCAGTTCCCATAGTCGGCACCTATGACATAATAAAAATAAAATAAATACACTTCACGCCTTTTAATCCCAAAGCGGGGTAGGCAGAGGCACCTACGCCTACGACATGCCAGCAAGAAATACAGAAATAAGAAATACATACACATGATGCATTCCATTTACATCACAGATCAGGCTGGGAATTAATATAATACAATAAAACATTTGTTTATAAACATACATTGACAATTACGACTTGGACGTTAATTCGACGTTTATTTTTTAATGAAGATATTTACGATCGGGAGATCAATTAAAATAAAAAAATACTAGAAGTACGCAATTCCAATACAATAAATGAGTGTGGGTACCGACAGCATTCGTTTGTGCAGAGAAAACTTATTCCATGAGGAAGTGAAAGAGATATTTCCGGATCAATACGTTTTGGAGTATTTTTCGAAAGCCACGTATTTGTAGGGCTTCGTAGGGCACCCCAATCGCGGCGGCCATTGCCAATACGTGCGTGAAGCCGCCACGTCCCCGCCACGTCCCCGCCACGTCCCCGCCACGTCCCCGCCACGTCTCCGCCACGCCACCGCTTCTCTGCCAAACATTGCACTGTGCCGATTCAAATGAAACCAAAGGTAGATTTTTCATACAACACCAATTTATTTAATATGCCGATGTGACGTTTTGTATTTTTTTACAACGAAAACCATTCCCGTTTTTCCGCTCAGTATTTAAATACATTACTGACGACAATACAATTGTAATAATCTTACACAACAGTTTAGTCTTTTATGCACACGTCCAGGAAGACGGTATAGGTGTCAGGAGATATAAAAAAAATATAGGTAATAGATAGACTGAATTAATTATATACTTATAGTATTTTTTTTTATTAAGAGGTTTCACTGAGCTGAAGAAGTAAGAATAGTTCTTGTTGAAAAAGATATCTAAGTTCCTTCTTTAAGCATTACTATAAGTTCAATCACTGAATACCGAGCAGTAACTTGCGTAGTTTTCGTTTACCCCACTACCCACAGTCTATTTGACCCTCGCAACAGTGTTTCTTACAAAGATAGTAAAACATTGTCAGAGAATAGCATAATTAAATTAATTAAGTACCTACCTAAGAATTTTGCAAAAAAAAAACACATGTAAAAATGTTAAAGTAATGAACGCCGACAGAATACCAGCGCTGCAGGTAACTGCGGAGTCGTGCTGCGTCGGCGTCTCGCGCTCGCTGAAAAACATAGTAACGCAGCCAACCGTACGCTCCAAATGCTGTATAGTTTATTTTATATATAATACTAGCTGTCTCGGCAAACATAGGTAGTTTGTTTCACCATAGGCAGATGTGTCCCATGTATTGGAAGTAATCATCATCTTCATCAGCCCATACTTGTCCACTGCTAGACATGGGCCTCTCCAATTGCACGCCACTGTGATCTGTTTTCGGCTTCTCGCATCCAGCTTCTGCCAGCCATCTTGCGTACCAGTGTCTGCCAGGCGTCTGCAGGTCATCGGTTCTACGGCTAATATGGCCGGCCCACTGCCACTTCAGCTTGCTAAAACGATGAGCTATGTCGATAATACACCTTTTAAACCTTCCCTGGACTTCCGCGAATAATTCAAGACCACAATTAGCCAAATCGGTTTAGTCGTTTTCGAGTTTTAGCGAGACTAACGAACAGCAATTCATTTTTATATACGAGTATAAGATAATACTAGCTGTCTCGACAAACATTTTATTTTGAAATAGGAAGATGTGTGCCTCATGTATTGGAAGAAATACACCTTTTAAACCTTCCCTGGGCTTCCGCGAATAATTCAAGACCACAATTAGCCAAATCGGTTTAGTCGTTTTCGAGTTTTAGCTAGACTAACGAACAGTAATTTATTTTTATATATAAGACTAGTACATACTTCATTCGCGTAGGTTCAGTATTTCATACACTATAACTTACACACTTCACGCCTTTTAATCCCAAAGCGGTGTAGGCAGAGGCACTTGCTAAGCAAATGCCCACAGATCACCAAGAGTATTTGACCCAACGTGACAGGGGCCCATCGCCGGGTCACACACCTTGTGTTGGGTTTCATCACGATGTTGTCCTTCACCGTACGAGCGTTGCGTTGCGCACGGGCCCGTCTCTGAAAAAGAGTCCCATTCCCATTGGTACACGTTCAGTAGCCGGACTCGAAAACGTGACCTCTCGATTACAAGTCATGTATCCGACAAACTAGACCACAGACGCTCTCCACAAACTATTACATATATAGGTACTGTAACACCTATATAGAGCGATACATTTCACAGGATCGGGATAAAAAGTATCCTAGGCTTAAGCTACTTCCCCACTAATTTAAATGTTCTACCTAAGTTCAATTTACAAAAAATATTATACTATACTTAATTAATTACATCCCTGAACATTGGAATTTCACATACGGTCATCTGAACCCAAAACTAGGATAACTTGAAGGTACTATTGGAACCAGAAACTGTACATAAGATGTGCTTTGAGAGAGAATGAGATATAAAGTTATGGACAGGTGGAATAATAAATACTGGCTTGTTTTAAAAAACAAGTGGGTGCCCCGCGATTTCATTCGCGTAGTTGAGTAGTACCTGCATCGCAAATCTCAAGCGTCTATCTTGAGCGGTTTAGTTTTTTATTTTTCATACAAAAGTATTTACGCGTTAATTCCCGTTCCCATGGCAATTTTGGGAATTCCTTCCTTAGTGCACCTCTACGGTACCTAAGCTACGTCCGTTCCAAATTTCAAGTACCTACGTTTAGCCGTTTGGGCTGTGAGTTGATATGTCAGTCAGTCAGTCAGCATTTCCTTTTATATAATTTAGATAAGAAAAACAATCATGACTTTCTTTAGTTTTCTTTTTAAATAGATCGTTCGTGTTTGTGATCTATACTAACGAATCGACGAAAAAGGGAAACTTACCCCACCTCCGCTGTTAAAAGTTAAATCAACTTCGGGTGTAGCCCATGACCCTGAAACTGCATTAAGTATAACATTTTTATGAGCAACGCAATCGTTCGTTGTACAGCACGCTACGGCCGCCCCAGGCCAGTACCCTCAGAGAGCTGCAGCGACGACTCGGTTAGGGCGGGCGGATCGGCATTCGACGCACGTAGCCGCCCAAATTACGCGGCTCCGCTGCGACGCCAGACGCGGCTGTGCGTCTTGTAGGTCCGGCACTTGCCGCTGCGTCTGCCAGTCCTGAGTCATGGTTCTGGGAAGTAAATAAATACTACTAAATTGACGTATTTTATGTTGTATTGACGTATTTGTAGACGTTGTCCTGTCCTCTATTATATTAATATCCTATTGGATCCCACTGCAGGGCAAAGGCCTCTCTTCCCTTTCTCCACTCTTCCCGATTTTGCGCTGATGTCCACCAGTTTTTGTTCTGGCCGACGATCTCGTCGCACCATCTCTTCCTTGGGCGGCGTGTCCTCTATTAACATAAATATAAAATTAGTATACATCCCGAGCGGCCTGTGTACAGCAGTGGATGCCTTTTTGTTCTTTCTTATGAACCTTATGCTGTCTGAACCACAACTGAGAATCGCGCTCGAGCCATCTCAATGGTAGGGTTTTTTAAAACTGCCCCACGGACACTTAGGCTGGTATTCGGAGTCATTGCTTCTGAGTTTTCTCTAGAGCGTCTCAGCTGAGCGCGAACTCGGATCTCACTGAGTAATCTCATGCGTCTTGTATTCAGAGTAAATTTTTTACTTTCTCTCAGCTGAGATTGATCTTATTGAGCTAAGTAATAGATTGATGTCAATAATCTACAAATTCATGCTACGACTGACAATAATTCATCGATCACTGTCAGTTCTGCAATCCTTTTCTTCATTTATCAATCCAAATTCAAGAAAATACACAAATTAAACTGCCAATAACGTGGATCTCCAAAACCGAATATGTGCCGGAGCCAGATAAAAGGGCGATAAAAATTCTGAATGATACTACCCGTAGGCTACCTTCGGGAAGATTTGAAACCGGCTTACTATGGAAGTAAAGAAATAAACTGTCAAACGGTAGGTACACCACAGAACAAAAATATATTTTAATGCTTCTTGCCACAGATCAAAGTGTTGTCAAACCAACGCTGAGATCGGCCTGAGAACCCGATTTCGAGGCTCAAGTCTCAGCTCAGACATGACCGATTCTCACGAGACTGTTTCTCAACTGTGAATACAAATTCTTTGCTGAGACTGAGATTACAATGCATTTTGTCAGTTCTGAGACTTAGACCGACTTCATCTTCAGACTCTGAATACCAGCCTTACTACTGCGTACACATTAAAGGGATATTGACGCACTAAAACATGGATAACAATCTGATTAGTATGTTTTGTCACATTCCGACATGTCATGCGCATGTTCACGAATTGGACGTAATATCTCAATGACATACGTCATTACGTCAGGTAGAACCGGCAGGAAAGTCACTTCCTTACATGTAGAGGTAATGTTTGGATTGGTATAGTATATTATATCAAAATAGAGTCCGGCTACTGGACGTGTACCAATGGGACTCTTTTTCAGAGCCTATGTACGCAACGTAACGCTCGTACGGTGAAGGATAACATCGTGATGAAACCACCACAAGGTGTGTGAACCCTATAATGGTGATGGACGCACCCCCTGTCACGTTGGTTTATATACGCTTGGTGAACCGTGGGCACTTGCTTTAGCAAGTGCCTCTGCCTACCCCGCTTTGGGATTAAAAGGCGTGAAATGTAATTTTTTTATCCCAATGCCAGGTTGGCAGAGGAACTTGCTAAGTTAATGTTAGGCTATGTCTATAGGTAATTTTAAGTTCCATACCAGCAACAAACAAGGTATTATTGGTGGCAAAGTACAAAGGTAACATCACGACGTAGGTCAAAGGATTGTTCTTAAATTATAATAAAAAAAGTATATACGTGCATAGAATGTCTCAACAGAGAGCGCGATATTGTGTGTCAAGCAGACTATCAGATACTATACGGACAGGAGAACACCAGTTTATGGCTGTTTTCTCGACCTAAGTAAAGCTTTTGATTTAGTTAATTATGACTTATTGTGGCAAAAGCTTTCCGCTGAAACTACCCTTGACTCTGAGTTTATAGCCCTTTTTAGGTTTTGGTACCTAAATCAAAGAAACTATGTAAGATGGGGTAATGATTTGAGTCGTGAGTATAAACTTCAGTGTGGTGTGAGGCAGGGTGGTCTGACGTCGCCTAGACTGTTCAATATTTTTGTAAACGCTCTGATTGAGGAGCTCAGCAGCGCCGCCGTGGGATGTTCGGTCGATGGAGTAACCATCAATAATGTTAGCTATGCAGATGACATGGCGCTGTTGACACCCTCGGCCAAAGCCATGCAGCTGCTGCTGCAAATATGTGAAAATTATGCTGCTACTTATGGTCTAAGATATAATGCACGCAAGAGCGAATATGTCATATTCACATCGGGTACAAAAATACCAAAGTCTCTGCCACATATAAGGCTGTGTTCTGTAGAGCTCAAAAGAGTCAACAGGTTTAAATATCTAGGTCACATACTCACTGAGAAACTATCAGATGATGAAGATATCGAGCGAGAACGTAGAGCGCTGTCTGTGCGCTGCAACATGGTGGCCCGTAGATTTTCCAAGTGTAGTACAAAAGTTAAACTAACACTTTTCAGAGCCTTTTGTCAATCATTCTACACGTGTAGTCTATGGGTTTCCTACAAGCGGAGCACATACAGCGCACTACGCGTCCAGTACAATGATGCACTTCGTTTTTTGTTGAGAAGGGCTCGGTACTGCAGTGCGTCGCAAATGTTTGCGGAGGCACAGGTTGACGACTTCTTTGCCATCATGAGAAAACGCATTGCGTCTACACGACTCAGACTTCAGAAGTCCAACAACAGCCTACTGCGAACATTTGCGAACAAACTCGATAGTCCAATGCTTGGGCACTGGGTTGGTCTGCTGCACAAGCCAAATAAAAAATAATAATGTGTATAGCTTTTAGATTTATTTTCCACTAACATAGTTCTTAAGTTTTCTTTTACGGTCTGTTTTACCTACTAACGCAAATGGACTGGTGTCTGTTAATAAATGATTTATTATTTATTATTATTATATGGAGAGAATGCATGAAAGTCGATTGACGAAAGAGATTTATATGGGTGATGTAATGGGCCGAGTGAGTAGAGGTCGCCCCAGAAGGACGTATATTGACCAGATTGGTGATGTCCTGGCCGAAGGTGGCGTGACAAGTACTCGAAACCGGAGGTCATGTATGAAAAGATGTATGAATGTAAATGAAGCGAAAGGGGTATGTCAGGACCGTGACAAATAGAGATCTGTAGTCTCTGCCTACCTCTCTGGTAGACAGGCGTGAGGCGTATGTATATACGTTCTTCTCTTTATCTCTCTGTCTTTTATCGGAGCACAGTAATATATTTCTTCGGAATCGATGCACGGATGAAATAGAAACGTTTGTCAGCATTTTGCAGTCTCCGTGTGACGTACACGACGCGGTATGTGGCCGGAAGCGAAATCAATCCCGCACCATCACGCCGCCGACTGCTCGACTATCACGAGCGATCAGAAACACGCGAACATAAGCTCTATCACAACATGTGACCTTATTACTGGTACACTTCAGTACGACGTCTGGTCCACATGTCGACAATGAAGAATAACCAAATGTGGCCGGAACGACACGTGAAACGATACCAATATAATTAATCTCTGGCCTAAATTCATATGGAATTATCTTAATGGAAGAGTTCAGGTAAGGCGGGACAGAAACATAATGAAACTGACCAAGTTCAGAACAGATCGTGACTGGCTGCTAGCTACTGTGCTGCGGCGCTCGAGTTGATACCATCGTAGCAACGGCAATGGAGTGAAGACAAAACAATCGACGGCCGTTGCAACCCTCTCTTTCTATTGGTCTACAGTGTGAGCGAAATGACAAACGATGGGTCCTCACAACAATATGACGATTCATGCACGATGCACTTGAATGATTTCTCCAGAAAAAGTATTGTGTTCATTTGTTACTTGCTTGGCTAAAAGCAACAATACTGTTGGGTTAAATTCACTTGTGGGACTGTAGGCACATTTGCTTTGTATCGGTCTCTGCCTACCACGGTTTGTAGGTCTAGATCCCTTCCCCATTTATTTTACATAATGATTTTGAACTACAAAGATCTTCAGGGTAGGGATTAGTGGAATACATTTTATTTACCTCAGTCCAAATCAGCCGTCAATGTAAATAGGGACCTTTTAAACCTTAAGTTGCCAATCTAAACAATTTAAGGTAAAAGGCTCCGGAGTTGCATAACCTAATACTCCCATCGCGTTTTTACAATAGGACAACCAGGCGAACGGCAAAACGTCATCCATACCAGGTGGATATACCATTTACGCGAACCAAAGGGTTTGCGTCTACTTTCATACTGCGAACCGCTAGGATGTGGAATGACTTGCCGGAGTCTGTGCAGTCTGTGTTTCCTGCTCAGTACAGTCTGAAGGTCTTCAAGTCACTGGTGTGAATAGGTACCTAATGAACAAGTGTGCTCCATCGTAGACCACATCGCTACTTAACATCAGGCAGGATGGTGGTCAAACGCTTGTTCTTAAACATAAAAAAAATGTCTGTAAGTAAAACTGAATCTATACTTCCCTTGGCCACGACATCACTCGGAAACGGCTGGATCATTGGCCACATGACATTCAATGCTGGATGAGTGCCTCCCCCAATGATTTCCATGATCATTTGGCAAGAAATGCCAATAATCGCCACGCTTGGTAGGCGGGTTGGGGATCGCAGTGGTGTTGCGGTTTAGCTCACAGAGAACGCTGCTGCCCGTCCTCTAGAGAGTTCCCTCGGCCACCTCTTATGACGGAAAACGGCTGAATCGATTTCGCTAATTATTATTTTTAGTGGTATTTGTTATTGTCATATTTTACTTGACGTAGTGTACGCGTATTCAAAAAATTCAAAATTCATTTATTTAGCAAAAATGTTTTACAATATGTGTTTGGGACTCCTCTTTTAAGTTATAAAAACCTGCATTAGAGGAGACCCCTCTTCCCTGTAGTGTGTAACATTATTTTGCTCGATAATAATTAATCTCTAGGTAAGTACATGGAAAACTACTAAATTAATAATATATTGATAATATATGTATTGGAATATTATACTAGACGTAGCACTAATAATAATATAAGTGCATGGATTAAAAACGAGCGTTGGTGTAATCAATATTTTAATAAGAAAATGAACCTACCTAGATGTTGCGACCACTAAAACTTTATTCAGTCAATACCCTCACCGCGAGAAGCCTGATTAAAGTACGCTCTACCCGCGTATCTTGTTTCAAGATGAACATAAACGTAAATAACATATACCTACGAAGCTATACATGTAAGTCCATATGTATTTTGCATACATACAAGATTATCCATCGTGTGTAACATTGTGGCTTCTTTTTTTTTTAGAAAATATCAATAGCACAAGGCGATCTCGCGATAATATCAAAGTAAATGAACAAGTTTCCGTCGGCATTAGTACCTAACTGTATTCCTTGTAGATAATTTATAGTGTTCCCTAAGTCAAACAAGTATTAGCATACATTACCTTGGCTACTTCTTTGACACCCCATATTTCTTCTACCTTCGACGTCCTTGCTGAGATCACACTGAACTATTTCTCGCCAGTATATTTAGACCTTTCCTCTCATTTGTTTTCATATTACACAAGTTTTGCATACGCAAAATTGTAGTATTTTTATGTGTCTAAAATCTAAGGTCTACGATTGGTCAGTCTTTTGAAAACGAACTTGTGTAATGTGAGCTACACTTTCTTGAAGATATACATTCAATTGGTTCAGTTTTATAGTTATTGTATACCTCGATTTAAAGTACATATGAGTTTGAGCTCAAGCTATAAATGAAATTCAAAGTGAATAGGCCAATAATATATTTGTCGTGGTTGTTTCTGTCTGTGTCTGCGTACGCAACCCGCGGCGAGGCCATATTTATGGTCTGACACCACTTCGGAAACCAGGGGATGCTGTAACTTCGGATCGTGTGGTACGCAAATATGTTGTTTACTGTTAGGTTGCGGTGGCTGCCCTGACACAGTTGCTGTACCTACTTCGATAGGGTTTCCTCAGCAAAAACACCACGAGTTTACCGGTGCTATAACGTCTATGGAGGAAATGTTCATGGATATGTCATCGCATTGAATACTAGTTTTTATTGGCGACAATAGACATACAAAGTTATTTGTGTTGTTTTCCTTTGTATTTCAGATTTTGTAATAATCTTGTACAGAATCGCAGTTATTATTTTACCTTTGGGCATATACATTCTGTCTTGGAATACTGTGTTTCTTTACGTCAGTAATAAATAAACTGGAAAGACATTTATTTAATTTATGCTTTGAGTAACTTCTGTACAACAATTACTTAGGCGTTACTCGTGTTAATCTAACACACCATATTTCATCCAGGTGCAGAATCTTTGCGGTGCGGTAGCCCGGAGCCATCGTTCCACCAGATACCACTAACCCAGCTTATGGCACTTTGGCACGCACGACGAGCTCATGCTGAGAGCACCCGAGGGTTGAAGCTGAAGGAATAAAGGAGGACCTGGTCTTAAGCCCTGAGGAAAACGTTTCCATATGCCAAGTCACGATGAATGTAGGTAATTTTATTCAATTATTTATTTCTAGCCTGGTGATAATCGTATAATAATTATAAATATGTTTTTTTCGATCCTGTGGTAATTTCGGGATATAAAAGGCTATGTTAACCGGGCATAGTCTAGCTTTCCAATAGTGTTTTTTTTTCAAATCGGTCATGTTGTTTTGGAGTCTATTCAATCGAAATAATAAAATCTTTCCTCTATAGTATTATCTATAGACCACACAAACAAAGAATTTCTACAGTTTTTTTTTTTAATTTTCAGACTAAGAGTTCGTACATACTATGAAATACTACATAAGCCAAAACGATTCAATGACTTGAAAGGTATTTTCATACATGATGTTGAAAACGTTTGTACACAAAATAGTTCATAAAGCATATCAGCGGCAACCCCGGAAATGACGAAACAGACGCCAAGACAGTTTAATTACACTACACAAAGCGTTGCCTTTTGCAAGTTGTTGTTGTTGTATTTGGCGCTAAAATCATAATAGGCAAGTAATTGCTATAATATCCTCAGCTAGGCAATCTGTCCAAAATGAACTGGAGGAAACGCTTCGGCAAATAATCTTCAGCCTTGCCCATAATTGTTATTGATTTCGAGTGCACAAAGACACGTCGAGCTTAACAATATTCACTCGAGCGAAAATCTACTGATGCAGCAAATATGTCTATGGAACATGAAGAGGAAACCTTAATGGTTAAAGTTCACGTGGCCAGATCAGATCAGGAACAATTATAGCATCTCAATGGATCGTTGAAAATCGATAACTCGCTGATTTAGCTACAGAGAGGAACACACCAATAAAGTTAAACGTTAACTTTTGACTTACCAACACAAGATTAAGTAAGGTGTTCGTGTTTTTGATGAACGAACAAATATTTATGAAATACGTTAGTTTTTGTTAACGTGTATCGAGTTCTCGAGTGGAGACCGCTTCTCGGCAAATAGAGTGTAGGACGCCCTCAGGCAAGGTGGACTGATGATATACGCAAGATGGCTGGCAGAAGCTGGATGCGAGAAGCCGAAAACAGATCACAGTGGTGAGCAATTGGAAAGGGCCATGTCCAGCAGTGGACAAGTATGGGCTGATAATGATGATGATAGTTTTTGTGTCGATAAACATTGAGAGTAAATCTACGTATATAATCTAACTTGTTTTACTTTCAAACAACGGATGAACAGATGGAAATTATAATTATATAAATTAAGTAATGGTTTTAAAATTCAAAGCTATCGATAACAAACCTCGTGTGGAAGATCAGTTGCAATGCACTTTCGGTTATCTTTATTTCAGTGTCCTTAAAACGCAGAAGTATATCAAATTAATTTACAATTTAGCGTGGAAAAGATAAAGCTGGTACAAGAACGCAACAATTGAATCTTCCAAATCCTCTGACGACCAAAACTGTTCTAAAGATAAATAAAAAAATATATATGTTCCATTCTGGTCGTGTTAGCAACAGTACCCAACCTCATTCCAGCGGCGATCAAAATCCGTATTACAAGAAGCAACTTGTAATAAAACATAGTTTCGAAATCGAACGTCAGAAAAAAGCCGGAGTCAACATGACGTCTGATTTATGTCAGCCTTGGTCAACTAGCCGTGGATCGATCGTTTTTCATACTATCCACTCGTGCGCAGTTAAACTGGCCAGCTATAGGTACATATATGTGGATTTTTATCGGCCGCTCTTGGTGGCTATTCTCGTATAAACGTTTTTAGTTGAACATTCTGCACCCACGTAGTGGCAAAAAAGTACAGCTGATAGAAGTATCTCATAACAAAAGAAATGTATTGGTCTTAAAACTAGTCCCCAATGATATGAAAGAACTGAAGTGTATTTATAGGTATATCTTTATTTGAGAGATAAAAGTGGTCACTGTTGCTTTTAAAGCTTAACAAGACGTTTTAATTCAAGATACTTCATTTTATCATAGCGTCTGTGGTCCAGTTGGTCGGATACTTGACTTGTAACCTGGAGGTCCTGGGTTCGAGTCCAGCTACTGGACGTGTACCAATGGGACTCTTTTTCAGATCCTATGTACGCAGCGCAACGCTCGTACGGTGAAGGACAACATCGTGATGAAACCCGCACACCACAAGGTGTGTGAACCCTATAACGGCGATGGGCTCACCCCCTGTCACGTTGGGTTAAAAACGCTTGGTGAACCGTGGGTACTTGCTTTAGCAAGTGCCTCTGCCTACCCCTCTTTGGAATTAAAGGCGTGAAGTGTATTTTTTTTATATACTTCATTTTTTTACTGCATATAAAAAACGACATAAAAATACTATAGGCTCTTTTTTTGACCCATCTCTGTTTTTGTTTCCTTAAATATTTTTTTCAGTGCAATGCTAGTTTCAGCACCTACCCGCCTATAAACAGAGCTGCTAAAATTTATAGGTAGGTATGGTCTATAGGTTCACTTCAAAATTGCATAATTACAAGAATTCTTCGCCGGCGTGTACTGATTGAATTGAATTCTATAAGCAGGTGGTCTCTAGTTTTTCTTGACGAGTCTCGTCTAACCTCCTATTGCGGTTTCAATATGATCATGAACATAATATTGTGTCTCTTGATCGCTACAGAGCTATGTATAACTAGAGTAGAACCGCAACAGGGGAAGGAATCCTCTTTAATGCTGAAGCTGTTAAGGGTTCTAGTTACGGCCCTCGGAAACTTACTGAGACACTATGTGTGTATTCTCTCCTTCTAGTTTCGGAGAAGTCGAATATTTCCTGCATCCTTAAGCGGCTAGGCTGATACTCTGTCGTATTCCTGTGAAAACGAAAAACAGAGGAAACCAAAATCATTTGATGCAAAGTTAATTAACATAACAAACTCTTCGCATTCAGACCTACGTAGCTTGTAGTTCTAAAATAACACATTAATTACAAAATGAAACAATTCCCTATTATGTAATGTTATCTATCATTAATTAGAAGGCGATCTGCCACATGTTCCATTACTAGTGTGGTGTTGCAACGGCGCTGGCGCGGGCAGCGGGAAGGTCGCCCGGTGGCGGCGCGCCGAGCTGGCATTCCGACCACTGCGCCTGCGACCTACCTACCTTAAGGTACCTGACACCAAGCTGCTGTATGAACTTAGACATAGGTATAAATGTAATATATCCTTGTATATACAAGGGGGCGTAAAGCAAAGGACACTTGATGAGAAAATACCCATATTTCACCAAATATTCTAATCTTACGTGATAAGTAAATAAATAAATATTTTACAACAACACACACATTGCCTTCATCCCATGTTAAGTAGCTACAGTACTTGTGTTATGGAAGTCAGACAACGAAATATACTTAAACACATTTTTTTCCTTTTAAATACATAGTTATATAAATAAAACACCTAGACACACCCGACAAGTACTTAAAAGCTCATCACCTAAATACCTGTCAGCAGTGGGAATCGAACCCACTACCTTACTGAATAGAGGCAGACATGCTGACCACTACACCAACGGGTCCGTCAATAAGTAGTGATCTCAAGGTACCCACAATTTTGTACGTTTATTTTTTCACCTGAATATTCTTTAATATAACAGGATTATGTAGCGTACATAGTATCTGAAATAAATACTCTGTCATAAGCAGTATGAGTGCATCATAATCCAAACTTTAATGTTCCTATTGCAACCATTTGGCTGCAGAATTAGATTTCAAAATGTAGATAATAAAGATGGGTGTATTTATCAAGAGAAGATAATATATGTTTTCTCGCACAATGTTGCGCAAAAACATTGCAAGAACCATCACTTTAACTATATCGATATGCTGCATTCATATCGATATTATTATAGTTAAAGTTATTTTCTTTTTCTTCTTTTCTTTAATTCATAGGTACTAGGAAGCACTAGTTTGCATACCATAAACCTTAGTATTTTGGTTACCCGACCTAATAATAGAGTTATTGCTAGATCTTTTTTTGTTGTACTCACTACATAGGCTGACGAAGATCCTGTGTTTTGTGGGTGACTAGATTATGCAGGTACCTATGTTTCGCAAAGACAATTTACCTATACATAGGTGTCAATACTTGGAAATTACTGCCTACCTGTCGTAAAACCCAGTACACGCCTCTGCTAGGAAGATACTGTGATGTAGCAAGATAATATTGAGATCGTTTTAGTATAAACATTAAGATTCTTGTTCACCAGTTGCTTTGTATGCTTCTATTCGCATTAGAACACCCTCAAGAGACATAACTGTTACACACTATTGCGCATTAAATTCCATATATTACATTCCCGCAACGTTGGGGTCACTGGTTTCAAGCATATCAAAAGATTCAAATGATACAAAGTAAGAAGCAGCCCGTTTCGCTATAACATTCTAGAATACTTGATAGTGAAACGATAGGACGACCTTTCCGAGATACCGTAGCGTAGTGCTGGCGCCCATTAGCCGGTGGGCTCAGGTTGCTAACGAGCCAGGGTCCAGGTGGACGCGCTGCTCAGCAGTAAACTAGGAGATGAACGGCTGATCTTAGCCGCTATCGACGCGCGGCCGAGTAATGCGCGTGGATCCATTTCAATAAGCCTTGGTCTAGTGACGTTATTGTTGTTAAGGCTTGACCAGAATAAACAGTTTGTTGTGTTGCTAGAGAACGTTTTTTTTTTTTTATTTCTTCGGAACCAGACGCGTATCATCCTACGCATTTTTAAAGGTTTACAAAAGTTTCAATAATGATAAAGGCATAGCCGAACACATTCAAATATTCTGGCGCAGCATCGGTAGTAAATATTATGTTATTTAGCACGTTAACAAGAGCGTTGTCATGGTTGTCTTAAATGATTTTTGTCCACAAATAACGCAAGTGCAACGTGCACGAGCCCTTACAAATATTCCTTCTTAGAATATCTTGACACCAACTTTAATTATGACTATTGATCAACTCTTGAAAACTTGTTTCTGCGCATTTACTGGAATGTCCTTCTTATATGCTTTGTATAATTTTATCCGACTCACTTCCATAATGACAACGATATTTTGAGCAGTGAATTGAGTACGGGACACAAATTGAATCGTGACACCAAGTCAAGAAAATATCCCAAGTATTTTGATACTTAGCGATCTTGTTCTGCGACGGCGGCGGCGGCGGCGGTGGCGGCGGCGGCGGCGGCGGCGGCGGCGGTTACCTATTTATCGAAAGATTAAGCGGCCGCATCTCGAATCACTTCCCTTTAACCATATTTACAGACAATAATATCGAGTACAAAAACTGGAATTACATGCGCACACGCACTGATAAATCATCTGTTTATTTACGTGATTACTTGCAATAACAATTACACGTATACGCTCGCTTGTACCGTTTTGTTGTGAGCTGTAATCTTTACGTCTGCGCCAATCTGTACTCTATCGCCATCGGTATAGGGTTTGTTTGTTTCTCCGGCGTGTGGTGGATTGTAATCATAAACAGCAGATAAGTGCTGCCGATTAAATTTATTATCATAGCGATATCATTAGCGTAGTTCGAATTTCCCACTTGGCTCTTTTTTATTGTTACCCGATTGATTAGCTCATTTAACGAGCAGGGCGCGCTATGTAATTGGCTCACTTCTGAAATGTTGTTTTTTTTTTGTATGTCCAATATGAATTTACGATGTGAAGCATGCCTACAAACTGACCAACCATAATCCACCCTAAAGTAGCGTAAGGGGCTGGAAATAATTATGTCTTTATTCGGCAAAGTGAGGTGTGAAATAACAATGAACAAAACCGTTTTCAATTAAGTGTGCTGGATGTCAGTTATATTCACATATTAATCATCCTTATAACAGTGAGATTTATAAAACACGTTTGTGTTTTTTTTAATTGCTAAACTGTTAGATATAAAGAATGAGACACAAGTCCCACTGAACACAACCGCCAGGATGTGGAATGACTTACCGGAGTCTGTGTTTCCTGCGCTGTACAGTCTGAAGGTTTTCAAGTCACTGGGGTAAACAGGTAGGTACCTAATGGACAAGCGTGCTCCGTCGCAGACCACAACGCTGCTTAGCATCAGGCAGGATGGTGGTGAAACGCTTGTGCATTGCGTTTAAAAAAAAACGGAACGCAATAATAAAACTTCTATTGTTTCTGCCTTCTCAGTTGAATTGTCAAAACAAATCCTAATTTATTCGTCATCTAAGAAATAATTGAGTTTTTGTATTATCTTAACATTTCCTGTGTCGTACAAATGGAAATAAATCAAAAGAGGTACCTATTTAGTAGAACCACAAGTGTTTCGATTCCTACCAGTTTTGTTTTATTACTTACAAAATAACATTCAATACAGCATAAGGATTAGTAATGGTATTGATTTTCTTAACAGCCTCAATAGCATTGTGAGCATTCTCTAAAATCAATAACGTAACGTCAGATTTCAATGCTTCAAAAAGATCAATCTCACCGTGGATCTTCCATTCATCATACTTTAATCGAAAATAGGATCAAAGGCCAAACTGGGATTCGATCATTCAATATATTGAGTGAGATAGATAGAGTGTTGCTTCGGGCCAGAGCGAGAGGGACGATGTTGAATCGCCTTTCACGATGGTTCGATTATAAATCTCTTTGGTTGTATGTCTGAGCCCTTTGCTTGGGCTACTGGGCTTGAGACTAAAAGATACCATGTTCTTGAACCGTATTTGTTATAATTTATATGTCAAAAGAGCTCTGGTTACGTTAGAAAGTGGATAAGTTTTGTTGGTCTCTTACCAAAAGAAAATATAACTAGTCTACAATGCATTGTATTTTGATTGTAACTTATTTTCTTGGCTTAATATTCTTCACAAGTTAGGAACGCCTAAAGGGGGAATCATTTGTCTGGCTTTTGTTATTTCAATGGGGAATTTTCTTTGACGTTTTTCTGACAAATTTTCGGGCTACTGTCATTACTGTTTGATGCAAAATGATTGTATGTTCTAATAATCTGTCTGTAACAGTAAAAATCTTTGAAATTTCAGCCATCGACTTAACTACAAAGGAGCCTAGGATCTCACAAATACGAATATGAGAAGAAAATATTTCGACATGATCGTGAATGTTTATCAGAATTAAGATAGATTATGCAGAAAAAAGATATTTGTCCAGCAGTGATGATGATGTAGAAAAATAATACCAGAACATCAGCTCTCTGAAAAGAAATACTATAATACATATTACCTATAGTCTTTTTAGTTGACATAAGTTATTTTTTTTTGCAAATTTCTGCAGATGTTCGCGGAGGTCCACGTTGATGATTTTTTTGCCGTTCTGAGGAAACGAGTAGCATCCACGAGATCTAGACTGCAGTCATCCGGCAACGCCCTCTTGCGAATATTTGCAGCGAAGTTTGACACACCAATGAATGTACATTGGGTCAAAACACTTCACGGGGCAAATAAGAAGTGAATTGTGTATTATTAACATTAGAATTAAGTTGAATTGTACTTACTAACCCTATGGACCATGGTCTGAAATAAAAATCTTTGAATTTGAATTTGAAATAGGCAACAGTTTGTCCATTATCATTACTGCCCCCCTAACAAAGCACGTCAAGAAAAACACGACATAGAGCAAATACGTGCTGTGATTGGCTGTTATGTCACACATCGTGCGACTCAGCTTGTTTCAACCAATCGCAGTGCTTGGTATGTCTTGTCATGTCTTTCTTGGATCGCTTTACTAGGGGGGCTGGTGTTAAGTTGCGATGGAAAAAAAATGGTTACTACACTCATGGCACACTTATTAGGTACCAGAAACATAACACGTTTTGAAAGTATAATTAATTAGTACATTAAATGAACGTTAAAACATAATCTTAGTATTTAGAGCCCGCAATCTTAATCCTGTTCCAGGAGTGCGCCACACGCACTCAGGTGTTAACCAAATGTTAATTTGACATTAATAGCTCGTTTTGCGCATTTTACGTACTTATATTATGCACTGAAGTGCTAAATGGTCAAAAGAAAAACCAGCACTCGTGGTCCATTTTCAAAAGGAATTTCAATACAGTAAAAGCCCTGATACAAAATATAACAGACACATCACAGCTACTGGATAAAATATTGAGATAATTTCATGCACTTTTATGGCCTATTAAAAACTATACAACCAATAATGTACATAACGAGATTTAACGAACATTGGAGCTTGTGACTGTACATTTTGGAATAACTTCCATATATATACGTAGTTATTAAAAATTAAGTTGAGAAACATGCACATATAGGTTCACGCCCGTCTCCCAGAGGGGTAGTCAGAGTCAATACCTAACATAAATCAATATTGTTCACCTGGTATATAGGCGCGAATATAATGAAAGACAAGCTCGAGCTTACCTTTATTATTTTACTCGACGTTTCGACGCAGTTGCATGCGTCGTGGTCACGAGTGTACTGACCTAATAATACCTAACATAGACTGCCAGGTTCTTTGTACACCTTTGTTAGTTTTTTTAGTACGGAGACATGTCGCTTAAAAAATTAAGTTTCAATAAAACATAAACACACTTTCGCTTTATACACAAGTTTTATTGTAATAACTAGTTGTCTCGGCAAACATTTGTTTTCCCGTACGAAGTCGCCTTTTTACTCCGTTTTAAACCTTCCCTGGACTTCCACGAATAATTCAAGACCAAAATAGCCAAAATGGTCCAGCCGTTCTCGAGTTTTGGCGAGACTAACAAACAGCAATTCATTTGTATATAATAGAATATGTATATTGTGGAGTGACCGCCAACGTGTAAAAGTAATGGACAAAACAAATGCTCCAGTTTCCAATTCGTACATATTATACACCATCGATATTTGAAACAATATTACACACAATGTCTGAGACAATAAATCTCTCGTCGCTAGCACACGTCGCGGGTTCGGTCCCGGGCGTGTGGTGTGCGCCCATTGTCCGCGCGGGTCATACGTTACCCGGCACTTTTGGCGCGGCCATTGTGCGCGCTTGCGCACTGGCCACGCGCGTACCTACACACTGCCAAATTTGTATTTTGTAACCAATACTTGTTTATTGTGCTCTGGTACAATGGTAGAGTAGTTACTGCGTTGCCAAAGGTTAGAAAATATCGGTATTACTGGCCGTATACTAGGCACGCAAGCGATACTGTAGGAATTGAAGTGCGTATGTAGGTACATATGCGTAAAATTTGAGTTACAGAAGATTTTTTTTTGTAGATAATGTTTTTGCCAACAAAGATATTTGATAAACCATTTGTACGTTTAATTCCAAAGAAACTTGTTCACGGAATACCTGAACGCTGTCCAGTGATCAAGTGACCTATCTCTCTCGATAATAAAATTCCCCACCGTTGTTCAGACATCCTGTGAACTGCCATGATTGCTATTATTTATTTTAATCATGCTCCGATCAGAAAAATATCGTACAAGCCTCAGCAGAACACAAGTCGATTAATATCAACTGGAAGCCAGTGTTTGAGCTTTAATAAGTGAATAGCATGTTATAAATAAGCGGTATAGTTTGCAGGCAGTCATTACAGGGAGCTCCTTTAGGCATGGGCGGTACTAGGCCATCATAGCGGCTGTGGAGCTACCGAGTAATGCAAGGGAAAATTGCAGGGAGCAGCCGAACCGGCTACTGGGCGTATATTGGAAATATTTTATAAGAACTAGCTGTGGATTTCGCTACGTGAAGGCACGCTGCTGCTGGCTTGGAATCATGCCCATTTTTCTATGTAACCGCTCGGGAAGTAAGCGATGTGTTATTGACTGGTAGGTGGTCCAATTTGCAGTATGTTTCGAATGTGCTCCTAGTTGTTGCATTGTTTTTGTTGGCTTATCGTTGTTCGCTCGATTGCGATCTGTTGTTGTAACGATTTGTAACTGCTCTCGTGCATTACAAATGCGTTTAGTTTATCCTGGCGGCTTTCTTATTGGAACATATATCAAGAAATTCAACATGAGACTGAATGTATTATCAAGAAACATGAAGACCACATAAATGCTGAAAATAAAGTCATGTATTTGGAGTGAGTGTCCTAATTTAAACCTTTTTATTTCTTTTCAAATGGAACAATAAATCTACGTACAATTATTCTCAGTTTTATTCAGTTGTTTTGTCTTACATTCCAAACAAATATTTGACAGTAATGACAGTTCTCCGCCCGAAAAGCTGTCATTAACACGTCAAAGAAAATTCCCCAATGCAACATATTATCAATAAGACTCAAAAGTGACGTCATAAAAATCTGTCACCAATACATCGACGAGCGCCTATTACTTTAACTATCACAATGCCCATCCGACTTCAATAAGCATTCATCGATTGCCATGAATGATTCCATTCATTTGGATCCTGAGAAAAACGACTAGTACACCGCGGCCGAGGTACCAGGCGCACAGGCGGCCGAGGAGGCTGGACCCACAGTAGCGACCGACCGGTCCGCGTAATGACACCACTGCCTTTTACAGGCCGGCCGATGTTATGATGCGCTGATAGAATTGTGTGGATGAGATCGTGACTTCTGGAACCCTCGTAATTTTCAGCAACACTTTGTGAATTAGTACTCTGTATGATTTATATACTATTATGTGTTAAGGTTAGTCAAAATGTCTCTTCTCTTTCTTACAAACGTACTATTAAAATAAATAATGTTATTCTAATTATTGAAGGGTCATTTTGAAAATGACACATTTTGACTGCGTGACTTCATTTAAATAGGATAAATTTTGTAAATAAGAATTGTGCATACGAATATTGTCGTCTTATCCAAGTCGATTTACCCGCAACCTTCACTTAGCCAGTTTGTCCACTCTCATTAAAATCGAACAACTGTGTTGGTGTATTAAACATATCTTGCATTTTTCTTTCGTCGCTGACATTTATCTCGAAGGCGCAAGCTCCCCGTGCGTTATGTTAGCCTGGTATTTTGCTTGTCTAGGGCTTGACTATGATCGTAGATAAAATTGCGGTTTCTAATTGGAATCTTATCTAGTTTTATTCTGGGAATTATCTTTATGTTTTCTTATAGGTTTTGATGAGAATATTTTGAAATATTTAAAACAAAAATATCAGTATCAGGAGACGGTATGCATTGTTATTCATAACAATCTTAGATGCCCCAATTTTTGGTCCGGTCATGAGACAAGCGGCCGTTGCATCTATTGCTAGCTTATCTCTGTAGCTTCGATCACAAAGAATGCGACTAGGGTCTCAACAAAAAGAGGAGCACTAATGAAAACCTCAGTGGCCGACCTACACACCTGCTTATCTTGTGTTATCTACAGATGTCGCTGGCTACCGCCGCCAAATGCAGTTCCCTTGTCACGCCTTAATAAGGCCGACTTGGAATCTCATTTTGTACCTTTGTACTGTGTACGGGCACCTATTTCGAAATTTGAGTTTTGTTTGAAAAATAAACCTATTGGATATAAATAATGTAGGTAGGTACTTATAGAAAATATAGGAAAAAAAAATCACTATGAACAAGCGTTTGATCACCATCCTGCCTGATGTTAAGCAGCGATGTGGTCTACGATGGAGCACACTTGTTCAGAAGGTACCTATTCACCCGCGACTTGAAGACCTTCAGACTGTACTGCACAGGAAACTCAGACTCCGGCAAGTCGTTCCACATCCAGTCTGTGTTAGTTGTTATCTTTTTCGGGTTCTAATAATATAATTAGTCTACGTTCAAGGTGCGATCATGTCTTTGTAATCTAAGCTACACTAGAACTACACAAACCACAACAAATTAGAAAATTTTAAAAACTTGCCCAGATAACTTGTAGGTACTTTTATAAAAGAATTTTAAACACCATTTAAACATAAAAATTGAAAAACTGCATGTCCAAGGCAAACTATGTAGTTATTTGTTTCAATTCTCGGCTATCTGACGTCACGAATCAAACAGATATTATCTCTAAGTTACGTACATGAAAATATAATAAAACCTAGAAGTTATGTTTCATTGGCCACAATATGTAAACTGTCGTTTAGCTGTCACATGATAGTAAGTGCCCACGGCCAACTGTCAGTGTAGGATGGTACCTACCTGCCTATGATCTGTTTGTCCTGCGTTGTATAAAAGTACTGACGCTCATTTGCATTCGATTATTTCCATTTAAAAAGACATTATGCATTGGAAAATAGTTTTAAATGAACAGGTACACATTTTTTTCAATTTCTTGAATAAAAAGAGGAACCCTGGTTAGTAATGAAACTATTTGTTCTGTCACATTGCTAAGAATCTACTGGTCTTTTTACTTATTTGTAGATGTACACCTCTCGAGCAGATAAACCTAATGTCAACCATATTATACCTAAGGTAGTTACACGAAGTTTCAAAGGCTAATATTAATTATAACAAATCTTATCCTACACTTATTTTCGTCAGCGAGGTTAGGAGGTACAATAAGGAATCCTGGAGCACAATTGCGAGCGTTACTTGATACATTAATCTTGAGTAGTTCCAGCGGTGTTACCCGCTGTTTATTCCGCTCTTATGGGAGGCAAATTATCGCCTATGTACTAATCTCGGTTTTTTTAATCTCGAATTTACTGTGAAGAACCAACAAACATCAGCATTTGTAATATAGATTGAACCATCAACCTGATAACCGTTAGGTATACCAAATGCACCAGAATTTCTCAATATCTACCATCACACTGCCAGTGTGGACTGGTCTCTGCCACTGAAGCAAAAACCTCCGTCGCTAGGTCCAAGATAGGTACAAGCGTTCCATCTCAGGGTGTCCGCATCATCAGAGCCAACCAGCGCTATAAAGAGTGCGTGCGCGGCGCGAGCTGACGCGGATTATCGCAACCCGCGCGGTAAAAAACACGCCGGAAATCGGATGGGCCCGAAAGGAATTTAATACATTTTATGCCAGATTACTCACTAAGCTGCGCTGGTGAAGTGATTAGGTATAATAGTTATTGATTTGACTTTTTACTAGAGGTAAAGAGTGTTGGATGTGATCGTGTTCTCTCAGGGTTTACCTATAGGAATGTCAATTTGCGCCTTGAATTGTCATGTGCAATATCGGCAGTGAGAATAGAAAGAAGATTTCGGAAATCTAAACACGAAATCTTTGTAAACGAATGTAAGACGACCAGACAAAATAGTCTGTTCACTAATATGATGAACGATTCGTCGTTTCGCACCATATCCGGATAAAATATTTTTCGAAAATTACACGATCTGGGTAGGAGATGATACATTAATTTGATAATTTCACTCATCGATTATGAAATTAGGTACAACTCTATCGTTGAAAATCCGGTAACATTATTTCGAAGAACGATCTCTCAAATCTTTAGTCGAATTAACAAACATAATAATATAGATAAAGTTATAGGCATAAAATAACTAAACGAATGAGATTCTGATAAACATTAGTTTGGTTTATGTTAAAAGTGTATAAAATCGTAATTGCGCATCAACACTAATAAGAATAAAGCACTTAATGACTTTTGATTTAAAAAATATACGAGGATCTGACTTTAGGCGACGATCATTGAATATAGTCGGATATTATCCAATTCTGTAGTTAACATTTTTCCAACTTATTTGTCATAAGAGTGTATTTCAGCAATGGATTTCTACACTGTGCTATAGTCTCACAATGATAAACTATATGTTATATATTCGACGGAACCTGAAGAAGTTTACGTTAGACATTCAGAAGTCATAAGAGAGAGTGTAATTGGTCATGGGAAATGACTAAAATACTATAAATCATTTTTTAATGAAACGCGCACAGACATTATAACTCAATATTGTTCACCGGGTATATAGGCGCGAATATAATCAAAGACAAGCTCGAGATTACCTTTGTTATTTTACCTACCTTTGTTTTTCGCGTGAGTTAAAATGCCATAAATATTATGTTCAAGAAAGCAGGATGATAACAAACCTTCAAAGTCGATTGTACCGCAATAATAACCCATCTAAAGTTCGCCATCATTAATCCACAACCTCGTGTCCCCCGCAGCAAAAAATACTTCAAAAGTGCTTAGAGAAATTACATCCAATGAACAAAATGCATGTCATCCCCAACTCCTAATACGGAAACTCTCAGATGCATCGCTCGCCGCATCAACCGTACTCCATCGAGAGGTAAATTGAACTAGTTTTCTTCTGCAAACTCTTACACAGACAGTCCAGCTTATAGTAGGTCATCGGCATTGTTGGCAAAGCTTGCAGCATCACCATATCAAAGTCCGGTAGCTTAATTTATTCTGTAGCTGACACCGGGGCAATCGGCCGCCGACAGATAAAATGGAAAATAAAAATAAATAAAAGGATATCACTTGAACGTACTTGGGTGAAATACAATGATTCGGCTACTGTTAGTTGACCTATGGATTCATTTCTAAGAGAAGAATAAATGGGCCAAAGTAATTTTGTTCTCGATATTAATGTCCGGAGATAAAGCAAGGAAAGTCAATTTACGTATGACGGTTAATGAGTTTTTGAAAAGTCTTGTTAGAAATTGTCCCTCTTGGACGGGAGAATGAATTTTTTTTTTTTTTTTATACCACAAGGGTGGCAAATAGCAGATAGTCTTGATAGCAGAATTGTTATGAAAAAAGTAAATTACTTACTTAACTAAAGAGTTTCTAATGCAACTTATAATCCCGAGCACATGTACAGACACTCCATCTTGATAACAGGTCATGGGTTCATGAATAGTAGCCCTCTCGCCTTTATAGAGTTCACATACTTTTTCATGTGCTGCTTTGGCTACAAGTACAGACGTGCCTTCCGATTTGAATAGTGATTTAACTAAGCCGCGGTCAATTTACATTGACTCTTTTGTAACGGTAGTGCTAATACAGTAATCTGTATTTACATTATTACTTTAATAAGTATTGTAAGATTTGACACAACTTGGTCCGGAATTGGACAAAAAAAAACACTTCACGCCTTCCAATCCCAAAGCGGGGTAGGCAGAGGCACTTGCTAAAGACTTTCTTTAATAAATAAATAAAGCAAATGCCCACGGTTCACCAAGCGTATTTAACCCAACGTGACAGGGGGTTGGACAAAAACTTTATCATAATCATTTTGAGTAAGTTAAATGCCTAGTGTGGGTCTGATCGTAGAGAAGAAATGATTTTTTAAGAACTTATCAACGTAACACAATTAATTGTACGTTTTAATCATAATATATTTCAGTTTTGGTAAATAAAAATACTTTTTTTTATCACTATGAACAAGCGTTTGACCACCATCCTGCCTGATGTTAAGCAGCGATGTGGTCTACGACGGAGCACATTTGTTCATTAGGTACCTATTCACCCCAGTGACTGTACATAGTACACTATAAAATAAAGTCGAGTGGTAAATTTACTACTACAGTATTGCATCTAATCTATATATATAAAACAAAGCCGGGTTTGTTACAACACTTAAAACTCAAGAACGATTCAACCGATTAGGCAGAAAATTGGTGTGGACGTAGCTTAGAACCAGGAGAATAACATAGGATGTGTTTTATCCCGTTCCTGTGTGGGACTTAGTGCAGTATAGAGAGTGCTATTGTTTGTATGACATACTGAAACTACGCGAACGAAATCGCGGGGCGTCCACTAGTGATGAAATATAATTTGAAAAGATACCAAAGTTGGACAAACGCCCTAAATACCTGCACAGAACCCACTAACATAATTGACCATAAAACCATTTCGTCTATGACAAACCCATCTTACGAAACCACACAAAGTACCGAACTCTCAATCCGAACAAAAAAAAACAGTTCAATAAATCTGAAATTCCGAGATTACAATATTTGGTGCTGACAATAACTAATTAAGGCACTTAAGCCCACATCCCCTCTTGCGTTTACATTCCACTTTCAACTCTATGGTGTTCACAGTAAGGTGTTGTGTCGTACGCCACAGCGTAATTATAAGCAGTAAGTTAATTAAAGTGTTGGGAACATAAGTCGTGGTTCGTGAGGCGCTATCGGAGCCACTTTGTACTATCACTGGCGAGCGGTGGCGGCTGATACCTAGTTGGGCTTCTGTTAATGTTTGAGCTGTGGATTGATGGGATGACGTGATTCCTTCCCTATCTATTTCGAGAAGATTTAATGTAAAGTTACTCGAGACCTTCATGCAATATTACAGAAGATTTTACAGCGTGTAAATGTGGATACGTATATTTTTAAAGAGTATTTTAAAAGAAAGAGTAGTAATTTACAAAGTACAGATCAAAATCCCAAATTATTGACTTAATAATAATAAATAGTTAGTTTACAGACTTGATTAGAAAACAGACGGTAAGAACTTAAGAGCTATGTTAGTTAGAATTTAATCTAAAAGCTATACACATTATAGCTATAGTATTAATGATAGGTAACCTACCCATAGATTAGTGTAAAACTGGACGTCATGTGTTTCCTGCGCAGTACAGTCTGAAGGTCTTCAAGCCACTGGGGTGAATAGGTACCTAATGAACAAGTGTGCTCCATCGTAGACCACATCGCTGCTTAACATCAGGCAGGATGGTGGTCAAACGCTTGTTCATAGTGATAAAAAAAATGTATGTCGAGAGCATTGAGGCATTAAGATGTGATTTATTCTATTATTCAATTACTTTTCATTTCATCTCTCAGAGGCGTAGGCAAAGACTACAGATCTCCATTTGCCACGGTCCTGACATACCCCTTTCGCTTCATCTACATTCATACATCTTTTCATACATGACCTCCGGTTTCGAGTAGTTTCACTGATTATCAATATCGGCTAAACGTGGTTTATCTATTCTGACATTATACCAAGCTCAGCTTAAATTGTCAGTTATATGTCAAATACGGAGTAACCAGTTTTTGTAGACCTGTCATAACTTCGGTATTAGTTACAACGCGTTTATTGGTAATTGGTATAATTAGGAACATAACGTTTATAATTAAATAAAATGTACATTGGACTCTGTATTAGCTACTTAATATTCGGGAATTATTAATTCTTGTTATCTGCATGATATTATTTTTTCTGCAAGAAAATAATCTTACACGGATTTTTTTCAATGAATGGTATTCAATTTGATGAAGTGAGATGCGACAAGCCCAATACAGATCACAGTGGCGTGCAATTGCAGAGGCCTATGTCCAGCAGTGGACAAGTATGGGCTGATGATAGATAGATAGATAGATTTATTCACTTATAACTTACATACAGTTGTAACTTTGAGATGCCAAACTGCATAGCAGTTTGTTGGCACCAGACATGCGCATCAATGCTTATACAGTTCAAGTTATAAATGTAGCCTATAGTTAACAAAACCAAAAACAAAACCAAAAATGTTTACCTATTTTATTATCTTGTCGCTTGGCGGCCGCCAGCGGGCGCGGCCAACTGCCCCCACTCACCTACTAGGTTGCATCTATGTATCTGCAACCTATGATGATGATGATGTATTCAATTTCCGCAGCAAACATTGAGAAGTAAAACGCCACCGCACGGCCCAGTTTCTGACGGAACTTTACCTATTAATGAGGAGATTTGGTGTAATAAAATCGATAAAACATAGTGCTGCATACCGTTTACTGAACTAAATACATAGAAAAAGGTTATTTTTCCTTAGCAACAAAGTTAATTACTTCAAGTTTTCTAATTGAAAAATTAAATAACGACGCGCGTATAAATAATATTTTGATCTACTTCACCAATTATACAAAAAGCCGTCATAAACGTAACAAATACCATATTAATTGCGGAGTAAACGGTCAGATCTTGGCAATTACTACAGATTATTAAGTTCTATAAAGATTTTATTACATTTATTTGTGTCAAGTTATAACTTTCCAATTACACATATCGGAATCGATTCAATATTCTAGTTAGCGAAATTTACTGCCCTACGTACACGAAACACATTCTTAATTGATTGGATTTTTTAATGAAATTAAGGGCCGAATCCGGGGCTATAAATCTCGCGATAGAAAACTAACGATCGAATCAGACTCGATTCTTATCTCGGGACTTATCACCTATAGCTTTTTACAAGCTCGCGGCAATCTGACCTCTGCTTTCATAGATCTTGCTTACAGGATCAGGCTCATGGCTTAGGCTTCATCTCGGTATCTTTGTAGTGGATTCATGCATTGGGTCAAGTCAATGGTGACACAACCAGTTACCGTGACATTTCCGATAATCGAACCTAAAAGAGTAGACAGGGTGTTTTTTATTTTGTAAAGACTAGCGACGATTCTGTAGAGAAATATTGTCTGTGCGTACATTATCGGCTTCAGGTTTCTGTTGCTATTCAAACTAGAATTATGGAAGAACTTCTTACGTTAGAGAATTCCTTCGACTGTAAGACCAGGGAAATAAAAGATCTTAGTTTAACGCGGGTAACAGAATACCTAACGTGGTAAATGTTAATTGAGAAGACATGTCCGAAATCGGTGCTTCCGCAAATGACCAAAAATGTATTTGGCCTCTCCGTTCTCAGTAATGTGAAGAAAGAAAGTGTCATTCGATATTGGCTCTTATTCCAATTGGAGTTTAGAGAACATGCTGCAGCAGGTTTTGATAGTCAAATGGAACAGATAGAATGGAATTCGGATGTAACCGAAAGCTTTTAATGTTGATGCCGCGGTGCGGACTGTTCTGGAGTCATCGACTTATTAATCGAACATGGACAATTTATTGGCGCCCTTAAAAGTTCAATGGGTACCTACATACATACCTACCAACTTTACTTGGCGGTATTTAAGTGTAGGCGTAGCGTTCGACCATTTTAAGTAGGTATACCAAACGGTGACATCGATCAGTAGGTACAACCCGATCAAATTAAAAGTCCTTACCGAATGTAAGATGTAATGTGATGTCCCTTGACAATAATGTAGACAAATCGACGGTCCCAATTAAAAATGTCGGTAGTGCAATTTTAGAAATATTGAATAGTGTATTTTTCTACACCGTTAGATTGGCGATATTAAGATCTATAAACTTATACGTATATTACATCATGTAAAGGTACCAAAGATAAGATAAATAAGCTGTTGCACATTTGAAGTATGTACCACAAGTAGTTTAGTTTTAATATCCAAAACTATCTTCTCTCGTGAACATGTTCTGTTTTGTAGATCCGACTTTCTTAATAGGGACCATCGAAATTAGTCACAATAACATATTCATACATTTGGATTGGCAGGTAATAAAAGGATTCAGAAGCTTTTCGTACCACATACCTTACTAATGTATTGATATAGAGATACATCTTCGCGTGACGTGTCAGGCTGAGTGAAGATTGTCATGCTGTGATGCCATTAGCACGAGATACGCGGTGGCTGCCTTATCGACTGGGGTATACGTCGGAAATTCACGCGCTGAGAAAAAAAACAAAACTAATCCTCCTTTAAAATGTTTATGTACTTGAAGCTTTAATCGTGATAGGAGGCAAAATTATAGGTATTGGTTTTGGAAAACTTATAATAACAGTCCTTATTTCTCAATAATTTGACAAACACTAAAACGTAAAGGAAAAAAATGCCTGCCATAATATTTTATTAAAGATACACATATTTAAAAGTCACAATCAAGAACTCGTCACTAGTGTAGAAATGTGTGCACACATAAGACATTTCCTTCACATTTTAAACCGAATTTATAAATTCTATTCGAATATGAAGTGAAATTTCCAATTTCACGCCAAATTAGATCATAAACGTCTTACGTCGGTATCCAGGTAAGTACAACTTACGCGCCAGAATTACTAATTAGATTCAAGTGTGCTACTGGTCTACTACGTGAGTGAGCGCCGCCACCGAGACTTGGGAGCGGATGTGTCCAACACAATAAAACGACATTTAGACATATCACTGTCCACAGTCAAGAAAATCCGTTGAGCCCCTAAACCGAATAAATCTTGAAACTAGACGTACCTCATTCTTCGAGAATTGGGACATATCAAAACGACCACAAAATCTCCGTAGAGGTAAGGAGGAGAAGTACACAGATAAAGAACGAGCCGACAAAGGCCCAATACATTAATATTGATCATTATAAATCACTCGAACAGTTATCGCCTTTAGACAATTAAGACGTCCCGGCTCCCGGTATCAACTCATCCAGAAACTTTCGAATTAGAACGCGCTGCAAATAAAGAAAAAAAGTATTATGAAATGAGTGAAGCCGAAAACTCAAAAAAATGTTAAACTCTCGACGGGAAAAATAAAGCACAACACCATACAACATCTGCAAGAAATTCCATAGCTTGCACCGAAAACCGTACCTACTATTTTCGAAGACCGAAAAAGGACGCAAATAACAGTCGATAACAACACTCCAGAATCGATTTTGCGAGTAACCGTTTAATTATTTTATCGATAATATCGATGCATCGAGGGGGCTGCAACCACTTTATGCCCGGTTCACACTGAGTGAGTTGGACAGTTATGGAGTTGTTTTAAGACTACAATACCTGATAAAATGTAACTAGTCAAAAACGTACTTGAAGAATTTTATAAGGTAATCAAACAAGAAAATATGACATTCTTGTATGATTATTTGTGCATGCTGGGCCCCCTTGAAGTAAAGTTTACCTACTATTGCTGAGACTAAGTGTCTTTATCCCATATGAACTTGTTTCTTCTTATAAGGAATATTCCGGAGACGTCAAATAGATTACATTTCGTCGACACGTTTCTCATTTTCCCGGATGGTTTATCACTTGGCTCACGTACACTTGCCCTAAAGAGGATGTTGCTTGTAATAGTCGCTTAGCCGTCGGTGGCTCGGCGCACGGTAGCCGCCGGCGATTCCTCCGACCGATTTTATCGTCTCATAACAGGATCGATTTATAAGTATCGATTATATGTAGCGATCGATTGCCCGCCGCCGAGTCCGTCGCGGTCGACTGCTGCTTTTTTTCGTGTTACATGCGCGGACCGATGATGTTGCCTCTATGCACTTACGTTCTGTACCAGTGTGCTCTAGACGGGTATACCTGATGTAGAGTCCAGCTCTGCCTGGTTGATGGGTCCACGTGTCGTTAGATTCACGTCTTTCCAAGTATGTGGCGATGATGTTGAAATATGGTGGACGTTTTACTTATTGCAGTCCGCTTTTACTTTTAGACGGCAGGTACTTGTAATCGAGTTAGTGCTGTTGAGGAGGGTTCTAAATTAAAAAAAAAAAACATCAAAAGTGACTTTGTACTTACGTTTCTCGATAGAAGAAGACTTATCATAGTACATTTTTCTCTTTTTCCCTTTTCCCGATGATTGTGTTATTGCAAACCGTATGATATTATAGTAGTGGATGTACAAACACAGTACACAGCCTGCTGCTAAATGTTTGCAAAAACGCTGGACTGGCAGCAAAAATCACGTAGGTGCATATTAATAAGAATGTGTTAACATGAATGCATTATACTGTAGTATATCAATACTACCTCCATAATACGTACCTTCTATCTCCCTCCTATAAATTCATACAATCTAAAACAGAATGTAAGTTACGCAAAATAAGGTTTGTCAATAAAACAAAAGTGACAGTATTTATTTATTCCTGTGTCTATAGTACAAAAAGGTAAGTATTACCAAGAGCTATAAACTATTGCTTTACGAGTATTTGTGGTTTGCGTAAACAGTAGATGGATGCATTACCTACTTTGGGGGTGGGGTAGCACCAGTGCAGGAGACGCGCGCGTCAAAGAAAACTACGTACTATAGTCTGGAGGTCTTCAAGTCACGGATAAATAGGTACCTAATAAACAAGTGTGCTCCATCGTAGACCACATCGCTGCTTAACATCAGGCAGGATGGTGGGCTATCGTTTGTTCATTGAGCAATAAAATAAAACTAATACGCTCTATTATTGGTTTTGTTAAGATTTTGTTGTGATTAAGCTAGTTTCATTTAATCGCAGGCCTTATATATCCTGTCGCTTCTTTTTTGGAGAGTTTTGCTGGAGGGGCATGGGGATGGAGCAGTGTTAAATTATCAAATCAAATCTTCGTAGTACATTATGCCATTAATAACTTCAGAAGGACTATATAGATTTAATCAATACATAGTATAAAACAAAGTCGCCTCCCGCTGACTATGCTTAGATCTTGGAAACTACGCAACGAATTTTGATTGCGGTATTTCTTTTAGATAGAGTAATTCTTAAGGAAGGGTTACGTGTATAATACATACATAAATGTAATAGCAGAGTAACATTGTGAATAATCAATATCAATATATAGTAAACACATCAAAAGTGTCTAGGGATCAAGTACATTTTAGAATATCCCAATGAATAATATATTTACAAAAACTGAATTCATTCATAATTTATACAAAATGTGGTGATAAGTCATTGATACAGGCATGGGGAATTAGGTAGGAGACAGAAAATTTAGTTTAAATGAATTAGATTTTTTTTAGAGCTAAAAATGTTCTCGATCCCTAGACACTTTTGATGTGTGTATAAAACAAAGTCGCTGTCTGATCTGTAAAACTCCTCAATGGATTTCGCTACGGTTGTCTTTAATAGATAGAGATTTTGGTTGAAGGTTTATATGTATAATACATGTATATAATAGAAGAGAAACACTTTTAATACTTTATATTGGCAAAACATGGTTTGCCGGGTCAACTAGTACTTCATATAATGATCTTTTTACAGGATTTCCAGTACACATCAATAAAATCTTCGAAACATACTTACAAATAATTTAGTATTAATTTTAAAAAAAGTTTGTATTTTAACTTAGTCTATGGATACAAAAACCTTTAAAAATAATGACTGACTGATTGATACGGTCCCACAGGTACAATTTTTTTTTATTTCTGTTTGTTTATATAATGATACCATAGGTATTTAAGGGTTAAACAGTACATACGGATTGATTTACGACCGGATAGCAGAACATTAAACTATTAAACATCGTTTATTGATTATAACTGTTAAGCGCATCCTATGTATGTATAATAATATACATATAAATGAGTTACTTCCCTAAAACGCAAGGCTTAATGTGTTCAAAACGAATAATTACTACTACCTTCTTATTATAAAATATCGTTGTCACTCTCTGTACGATAAATTATAGTTTCAACTGTATAATAATAGTCTCCACCCAGTTAAGTACAAATAAAATATAAATTAAAAAAAGTGTATGGAGAAAATTAAAAATAATAATTAAAAATTACTAAGTGAAAATATAAACCACATTTTTAAACCTAAAGCGGGGTCGGCAGAGGCACTTGCTAAAGCAAATACCCACGGTTCACCAAGCTAATTTAACCCGACGTGACAAGGGGTTGGCCCATCGCCGTTACAGGGTTCACACACCTTGTGGTGTGCGGGTTTCATCACGATGTTGTCCTTCACGTCCGAGCGTTACCCGCGTCCTCCCGGTTACAAGTCAGGTATCCGACCAACTGGACCACAGACGCTCAGAAGTTAAAAATAAATTTAAACAATCTTTGACTATTGTTTGAGTCTTCATTAACATCTTGTTGCATCAAGCTATAGTTTGTAAGTATGTAGACAAGGAGCCTGTACTGAGATGCGCGGTGACATGAGCCCAGCGCATTGTCCACGCATCACGTGCTCCAACCATTGTAGTTGAGGACGAGTTCAGCTTCCAGGCTTACTCTGAGCTGACATTGCTACTTGCACTTTGAGAGACGAGGCTCACATTAGAATGGTTCTCATGTTTGTATGGCAGAATACCGCCTCGACACACTTCACACCCAGTTTACACTGTCACATGGAAATCCCATAAATATTCTGTTATTTACGAAGAAATTGTGAAGCAAGAGTTGCGGCGCCTTGGACAGATGATGTGTAACACGGTAGCTACGTGGCACCAAATTCTAAAGAGTGTATTTCTGTAATTGAAGCTAAAAGTATCTGTGAGTGTGTCGCTTGAGATGTCCATCTTCAACAATTAGAAGCATTTGCATAATTTTGTGCCCTGTCAATGTGGCCGGCTCGGCGACAATGGCCGAAAGCACAGATTTTTATTGATGCAAAAAGGACGTATTACAATTACTGTTTGCTGACGATTTCTTTACGAGCGACCAGTCGGCACTTACGGAATCTACAGGGTGATCATTACTAGTTGTTTCAGAAATTTGAAAATAACTTCTTAAATACCTTTTAAAATATTTTAAAGAGTAATTATCTTAATATTATGTATACTGTGTATTGATATTTCAAACCAATTTTTTTAAATACATATTTCACAACGTTATGACTATTAACAAGGGGCTTGCCCCTTTCCTAAGCACAATGTTCGAAACTGTTATACTTTTTGTAATTCATATATTTACTTGACGATTCATATTTAATCAAGCAATTCGAGTATAAAACTGAAAATACCAAAATCAAGTATTTTTATTTTTATTTGGAATACTAGTAATTATAAAACTTTTACTAGCAAGGACACATAAAAAATAATCACCCCGTAAATAGAGCAAGAAAAGCAATAAGAGTTTACAAGCGGACTTTTTGCCAACTCTTTCTTTACAATCGCGGAAACGCAAACAAATAATACAATTTGTTGCGCAACAAACGAAAATGGGCAAAAACTGGAGCAATTTGCCCCTTTGTCATGCGGCGGCTGCAAAAGGGTTAGCAGGTAACAGTACCCACGCAAAATAAACAATTTTTTTTGTGTTTGGTGTTAAAGACATCTTCAGAACAAAAAAAAAGCTCTGTACCCACCTCGGTAATGGTTTTTTTTCTACATAACAATATTTTTTTAAGTCATTAATGTGCCGACTTAAGTATTAATTACTTGGGATCTATTTTTATTTCTGTTTAGTGTAAAATACATTTTCGGAACTAAAAGGAATTCTACCGTGCGGTGCCAACAAATATAGGTAAAATTTTAGCCTTCTGCAGTTTACGCATGTACTTTGGATACAAACAGTGCAACCAAATTCTTCCGGAATATATTTAGATATACGTACTATACTGAATACTCTTTGTTTGAGGTGCAATTGTAAGTAGTCTGGTTACTGGCGTAGACATTAGACCAATCTAATTTATATACTTAACTAACAGAACTGGCAAACGTTGTTTTCCCAAATGTATTAACATTATTCCTCTTTTATTATATGTATTCGTTATGACTAAAAAAAAACCTCAAGAATATTACTAATGAAAATGTCACCCAACCAAATCTTGCGTAGTTTTCAAGATAGTGGGAGGCGACTTTGTTTCATACCATGCATTGCTAATGAAATTGAAACTAGGTTATCCTGTATTATGATAACCAAAGACTGACATACATACCAGTACATTAAATACGTACTCAGGTAAAAAAACACTTAGATACATAAAACAAATTCCTGAAAAGTTATCTCGAATCCGCGGCTAGTGTCCAAAATACCTAATGAAAATCTCCACCACCATAATTTCACACATACTTACACAACATAACCCAAGAGGGCTTACAAACTTTGCGGAAAAAAAAACAGAGCAGAATTCCAAAAAGTTTCAATTTGTGCAGCTCACAACCAAAACAGTTGTTTTCACTAAAAAAGCTCGTCATAAAAAAGTCGTTACAAATGTATCGAAGCAGTTAACCGTTAGACAGTAGCCATCAATGGTCCAAGGTCTCATCCTCAACAAAAAAAAAAACATGTAACGGACATTTTTTTATAGCAACCCTTTAACCGTTGGTGACGAACAAAAAGCATGTCCTAGCCTGATAGATTATGCAAAAACCGTTCGGAGTCTTCCTATTGAATATCAGTTCCCATGCAGATGAATGTGGAGCCAATCGATATTCAGCCGAGATGACACCTTGTTTGAATATCACCCATTTCCCATGAAGTAGACTCCTTTGATAGTAACCCTTTCCTTGCCAAGGGTGGATGAGTCTATAGGCAAATTCGATTATCTCGTAGCATTCTCACGCACATCCCGACTCACAACAATAAATCTTTGCATACGGTGTGTATTGAAAAAACGCTATTAAAAAAGCTATCTATACGCGACCCCGCTGCATATGCATAAGAAAAGAAGCCGTACACCCAAATTATACTCCAAGGTGACAAGTGTTGCGCGCGCATGAAGTATCAACAGAAGTCACAAAGAAACCCCTCGCGCGAAACCCCGTACTTTCTGCGCGTACGCCCCAGGCGCGGTTTTTTTCTTACCTGCGCAAACGTGGGGACAGTTATTTGCATTTTTTTTTATTGTATCCTTTCAAATAGTATCTTAACCCTATTCAATAATGTCAGGGGTTAGGTTGCACTTAATATTCAGAAAGGGCAGGTACATTTCGCTAAATATTCTCGCATAAATTATAGTCAGGTACATTTTGGTTCTATTGTGCATGTGGAGGGTCATTTGCAAAGGGTTGTATGTAGCATTTATTAGCACATGTTATTTGAACTCTATTGCCTTTATTCGCAGGGTTCGGTTTAGTTTCGGTGTCGGTGATTGTGAATCATCCAGAATAAGGATCTACGACATTTTTACTTCCTGAACGGTTTAACCCGCTTCCTTTGTAGTAATATGCAAAAAAGTTGTACCCATCCTATTTTTTTATTCAATAAAATTTAGGGGCCATGCACATTATGCAAATGCATGCATAAATTTCGTCGTAGCGCATGTGTGAACGTCTTTAGAAATGTAACCCTTTGGCTTTGAAGTAGAGCATAGAATTCTTTGGTAGATTTATGGTTTTTTTCTTCAATCTAAGTAAGTATGCTATTTTTTTTTCGTAACGGTGACTTAGGAAATCGATTCTTGTTGATTTTTTTTCTCAGGATCGTCGTAAGAACCCGTTACCGTTACCTCCCTGTAACGTACCCTGATTTGCATTTTTTTTTTATTATAAAGGTAGTGAACATATGAACCGAGTTGAGGGATTTGGATTAGAATATGTAATTACTTCCTTTACGGTTTTCGGAAACGGGTGTGGGGCCGTTACTTTTGTGTCACCTTTAGCAGTTAGACCTTCGCCTTTGTGGGTCGCGCTCTTGTGACACGATTTTCATTTTATTATTTCCTTTTTATATTTTGTGACCTGTTTCCGCCGTTGGAACTTGACGTTTGTGTGAATTAACATCAAATAAGTGCGGTGTGATATGCAAATGCTTGATTAGCCGCATTCAAAGCAGAGAATGTACCGCAGCGCTGCTACTGCTTTTTTGACATTGACTTTTTTATGGAGCCATTATTATCTTTAGGACTGACGGTGGAATAAACAAACCTCGGGACCGTTATAAAAAAATAAAAAGTCGTAAAGAAGCTCACCGAGCTGGGGCGGCGGAGGACTCTTGCAAAAAACTCACGATATTTTTTTTTTTTTCATGAAAGGACCTCTTTCCCGCCGACCATTGTCTCGCTTCTATTGTCTTCGCAATTCTTTTAAAATATTTTTATGCTTCCCGGATGACAATAATGTGTTTTGCCCTTATTTTTCGATAACTATTATTTCTTGGATTTATCGGGCGTCCATTGTTTTTGCCTCATACCCGGTAGGCCGGCGCGCTCGTCGCCCGATGCTTATCTCATTGAAACGGCAATTTGTACGCCGACGTTGACATATTTGGAGGTCATAAAATCGAAACTGCATTTTGTATTGTTGACAGCCTTCGATTAATTTTGTTCCGTGAAAAAAAAAATAACGCGAAATGCATAAAATTAACATTTCAGTGTAAATAGAGCTAGATTTATATCGGTTATTGATGCCAAATGATTTATCATTGCGCTAAATTCTGCGCTCAGTGCACGGGGATCCTTGATAAATTGACGAATTATTCAAATTGTAAATCAATCGCAAATCATTCGATAGTTTTTTGGCGACTCATTCGCGATTTGCATCAGAATGTCAAAGGTGTAATGCCAAGTCATAAATTAAGAATTATTATTTGCATAGTTTTTTAAACGCTTTTATCAAATATTGGTTATTGTAAAAGGTTTGTGGTGCATCTGCTCACTACAAGTAATAATATCTATAACATTTGGTCCAATACGAATTGAACGCATTACTTATATTTTAAGCCTTAGATGCATAATGGTGTAATACTAGATCAGTATAATTTTCCTCGATTTTTTTTCTAGCTGTCCCTTCTAGAGATTTTTCAATCTAAATTATTGTCAAAGGTACAACTAATACGTATGAACTCAGTTTTGACTTTAGACCACTTTTATTCTTTTTCCCATGATGCAGGCCACATAATTTAAGAGGGATAGGCTTTTATTCAGACAAAAAAATCATGCAGGTAAGGGTTAAGTTCCGACTAAATAACATGTCATATACTGAAAGTGACAGACAGTGTGCTCAGGAAGACCTAGTTTATTATGTTCTATTAGGCTGCGGTAACTGCCTACCATCAAGCGGGCCGCATGCTTGTTTGCCACCCTTGTGGTATAAAAAAAAAATGTCCATTAGATTATTTGGGAGCGAATCGAATGTGGTCCGGTCCCCGGACAGCACTGCCATGTTGACAAAACTGCAGTAACATTTTATTGAGGCCCTAAAACTGCGGATAACACAATTCGCGTAAACTATACAGCATGTTGAACTCGCTCTGAAACTAAATCTAAATTTAATTTGCAACGCTAGTTTCACAGTACACTCACTAGATGTCTCTGAACAACATCCATAAAAGTAAACACAACGGAGAAACAGTACCTATTGTAACTAGTTATACTGTTATGTGGTGTAAGTTAAATTAAATTAATTTGTTCTTTTGCGAAATTACTGACTGTTTTTTTTTTACTAAATCATTTCAATATTTTAATGGCATGAAAATCATGTGCATGAATACAAGGGCCGTACGTGTGTCACGATGCCCCAAATATGTACCTACATATCTACTTACTAAATCAAAATCAAAATATTGATGACACCAACTAAACCAGAGATATATTTAAAACAAGGAAAAATTCAAAAGAAAACAGAATCTTTTTTTGCCAATCACATAAACACATACGAATAAACAACTTTAAGAAACTACTGAAGGATGCAAAATAGTGGAATTATTATTCTTAGCAGAATGTCTGTTATTTATTTACATATTATTTATTAAATAGGTACTAATCTATATTATATATCTTATCTTATATATAAAAATGCATTGCTGTTCGTTAGTCTCGCTAAAACTCGAGAACGGCTAGATCGATTTGGCTTATTTTGGTCTTGAATTATTTCCGCGAAAGTCAGGGAAGTTTTTAAAAAGGTTGCTATTTTTCTCCCAATTAAACAACCGGGTAAACAGAACTTCCGTATGAAACAGCGGAAGACGTTGGCCCCCGGGACGCTGTTAGTTGAAGTACTATAAAATCAAAAGCCCAAACGGGGTTCGATGTCATTCCATAAGCTCGGACGGGTGGACCGATTCGCTAATTTTTTCTTTGTTGGTCGCTCGAAACCTAAATGACCAGGCAGAAAGTGTTGTCAAAGGAAATAAATGAACCTCCACTGCCTTTGAGAGAACAGGACCTAAGATATCACTAATCATAATATAGTTAAGATCAAAAGGACAACGTCTGTCGAGTCACCTAGGTTTATAATTACTCCCCGTTAATATATAAGCAACAAAGGCCCCCATGTTTTTGTCGATGGTTTTTGGTTCATTTCCCCCCATAACTCCGGGGAAACGGGGTGGACCGATTTCCCTAATTTCTTCCCTTTGTTGTGCTAGTATTTAAATTACAGGAGATGGTTCTTAGGAAAGAAAAAAATGACTGGAGGTTATAGACTAAAGACAGGACAACGTCTGTCGAGTCCACTAGTAATAAATAATAATGCTATATGTTTTCCATAATGTTCAAATAAATAAATAAATAATCGGTATAATTTTTGTTTTGCAATGTTTGCACCTGAAGTAGTACGTACCTGGCAACCATCAGGAAGTCACCTTACACACCCGTCCACCAGCTGGCGCGGCCGCATTACCCAACTTATGCTAATGCAACCATAAATAAATACCCCTGTCGATTTCCCAAATCATTCGCATTTATATGTTAATATCGCAACTCCGCGACTGTACATGACCACTGTAACATGATCGCTTTTAATATGAAAAAACGTTTGGGAATAAGCTCATTGTCACAACGTAGGGTAGGCACGGTGACATTGGCCCTTTGAAATGTAAATTAGTCTAAATTTGACAATCAGTTTGATTTTTGCGAACCGATGACTTGTGGCAAAGGAGCAGATGTTTTGCTAACGACGGCGGCGGCGGCGCTGTTGAGGTAGGTCTCTGATGGTCATAAACAGACCATTAAAACGGTTAGCACGAGAAAAACATACCTATGTAATAAAAATCTCTTAACATGTATAGTACGGGCTGCGGACTGACATGATGTCGACGTATATTAAGTATTGATATTCAAATTGATTAGTAGGTTGTCTATCAGTGGCGTGCACTGGATTTTACGACAAGGTAGGCAGTAATCTCCAACGGTTGACACTTAAGTATAGATAACTTGTCTTTACGAAATATAGGTACATACCTATCTACTCACCCACAAAACACAGGACCTTTCATAGCCTACGTCGTGAGTACAACAAAAGAAGATGTAGCAATAACTCTATTATTAGGTTGGGTAGCCAAAATACTAAGGTAGTCAGTGTCTTATTGACTATATGGTGTGCACGCCACTGTGGTTAAGTGCCTATTTTTCACTACTGTTGTCTATACAGATTCAAAGTGTGTCAGAAACCTAAACGTACTCGTATTACAAAATAAACCCATTAGTATTCTCATTTTAGTGCAGAAATTCTAAAATCTTTTACTAATAACTATATCTTCGAGACGAACTCGGAAACAGTAGCACCTTTGATCAGGTAATTCGATTCTATACCTTATTTAAATTTCTCAAAACATTTATGAAAACCACACTTTTATTCACAGTATAGGTATAATGTCTTTGTCAAAATGCTTGGCATATACCTGCATACTACATCATCAAATACATATTACAAAGGCCACATACATCTTCAAAAAAAAACTTTCACGAATAAAAAACTACAATAAACATGTCCACCGCAAGGTTAAAAACAATTACTTTCAATTTAGAAATAGTTATCACCTAAAAGGGGTAATTAGGGTTACAGTCGGCGCGTGTGTGTCGACGAGAAGGCGCGTGTGTCATTTTTGTCACGCTGTCATTAGAGCGGCGGGCGAATTGCGCCGCGCCTCCCCTGCATATTCATTACAGCCTCATCACAGACGGCATTGTCTGAGACGCGTCTAGGACCTCTGTTATTGTTTGAAATACCATCAACTGTAATGTTAAGACATCCACATTTGTACCGTCATAGGAAGAAAGGGCCTTTTTTAGTTTACTTTCATGGGAATATGTGCTTAATGATTGACTGAGCTTCAGGACCACTTACGGATCATTGTTCTTCACACAAAGATGATTGTTGTCCAGTGCCATTTCTACTATTGGTGGTAGTATACTCAGAGTTTTTGACTAGGCACCAACATTTTTCCCGTTCCTCTTCGTTCTCTCTTTCCTACACATCAACCAAATGGTGAATAAGAACATGGTGATCCCCCAAGTACGTACTTCTGAATAAAGAAAACGTGTACATGGTAATCAACTTCAAAAACTTAGTAGGCAACACACTCTTCACGCCTTTTAATCCCAAAGCGGGGTAGGCAGAGGCACTTGCTAAAGCAAATGCCCACAGTTCACCAAGCGTATTTAACCCAACGTGACAGG
>SJJU01002392.1:0-42314 GCA_012932125.1 Conopomorpha cramerella | reverse complement strand
TATTTATCCCGTCAACTTCCGTTCCAGTAGGAATTTCTGAAATACAGCCATAACTAAATTTATATTTCCTAAGGTATGTGCATGTTAGATTTTAAACTTCAAATTTACGCGATTTCTCATATATAAAAGTTTTCCGCTAACTCCCATTCCCATGGGAATTTTGCAATATTGCGTTCCGAGTAAGCTATACGTTCTTTAAGGGTCCTGCGTACCAAATTTCTGCCATCTGTCTTACGCGGTTTATTTTTTTCATACAATTTTTTTTTTACCACTAACTCCCGTTCCCATGGGAATTTTCCAATAGCCTGTTGCACCTAAGCTTTTAGAATAGTGTTACGTACGTGGGGAGTGGGTACCGATAGAAAAATTGCACTATTACGAAAATCAAGAATTACACTTTATTTCGGCACTGTAATTACACAAACTAATTACAATCGTTAAACTAAGACCGCTAATAAACACTTTTACAATCACACAATCACTTGTCAACTCTCTTTAATTTTCTCTCTTGATGTTACTGTGTCGCTGTTTAGTTGAAACAGGATACAAGTAGTTGGTTATAGGTAGTTGTACTTTCACACCACAGTATTTGATTCCTTCTTCTGGAACATTCCAGTCGTTGGTGGTAGGTATCCAAGTACAGAGACTTCTAGATGGTTCCATGAGTATCTGTTAGCATATAGGCACTGTGTAGTGGTTTGTATGCGTCGACTTGGATACTGGAATGTTCTAGAGGCCTCTCGAATGTTCGACGCACCTCTACGGCATTCTTGCCGTTGTTTTTCGACCCCCGGGCGTAACAATACTAAGGTACCTGCATCTCAAAATTTCAAGCGACTACCTTGAACGGTTTAGATTTTTCATACAAACGTTTTATCCCGTTAATTCCCGTTCCCGTGGGAATTTCGGGAATCCCTTTCTTAGTGCATCCCTACGGTACCTAAGCTGCGTCCGTTCCAAATTTTAAGTCCCTACGTTTAGCCGTTTGGGCTGTGCGTTGATATGTCAGTCATTCAGTCAGCTTTTCCTTTTATATATTTAGATTAAAGTAAATAAAGTCCCTGTTAAAAATCGCCTCTTCTGATCTACTGTTACGAATACATCCTGTCAAATTTTACGTTTTTTGGACTGACCGGTCCTTACACTACTTCATCAACATTATAATAGAGCATTTCTGATAAGATAAGAGGGTAAGCAAAGCGGCGGCGGCGGATTCGCCAGACAGGCGGTCGCGGGAGGTGACTGCCGCGCATGCTCAGCAAAGGTATCATGTGCTTAAAATAAGGCTCCCTTGCGGAGGTGGCGGTATCGCAGTAACCCAGGTACCGCTGTCATTATATCGAAAGCTGAGAGCATTTACCAGGATCCCGGTCCGGCCCGGTCATCCCGGATATGGTCTATGAGGGCCTAGGGCAGCTGAGCTCACCCTTGGATGTAGTGGCTAAGGTTGTTTCGAGGGCCCCTGTGCCTCTAGCACGAACCAACGCTACTAACGTTAGCGTATCCGTTAACGTTGAAAATGTATGGGAAAAAATCAGCGCCGTCTGCCGGAATTCGTCGGAACTACGCATACGTCAGCGCGCAACGTTAGTTGTACGTAACGTTGAACGTTAGCGTTGAACGCTAACGTTTTCATACAAAATTTTAAGTTTTGGCAGCACGAACAATGTTTGACAGTTCGAAACGTAACGTTCAACGCTAGCCAGCTAACGTATCTATTCATTTTGTTTTCAATGGCGAACAACGTAACGTTAGTAAATTGTGATCATGAAAATAACCGTATAAACCTTCTAGCACACAAAATCAGACGACCAATACATCAATTTTCCTTCTAGATGCTTGTGCAGAACCCCGTCTAGCTATTATCTATATGAAAGTTTGGCAAATTTATACAGTTTTCAAATCACAGGCATGAGGATGAAGCAAGTCCTATTCTGCCTACCTAAGTAAATAAATTAAGTATCTCCTAAATGGCCTCTGTTTTCAAAAGGCGCCTATAATATTAGTTAGACAACTTCCCACCTATTTTATATTTACAAAATACAACCAAGTCAAGCATTAGCTTGAAACTGTGTTATGATTTCATATTATGACGTGTACGAGTATTCAATAAAACAAACACGCAATAAATATTATAGTATTATTATTGTAATTCTTCGCACCAACTTGAATTTAGTTATCTCATACACATAGTATAAAAACCGAAATATTAGGTATCTTTTAATCACAATGTTCACACTTTTGTAATTTTCATATTTTGCTGCTTCACAATAAAGTCGTCGCTGTTTCACTCAGATGACTGGTAGAAAATGCATCTTTAGCAATAAGTCTGTCATTTATAGCCTTTTATTGTATGTTGGAAAAGGCATTATTAGTCTGGTTTGTAAATAAAACAAAAATAAAAGAATCATATCAAAACTAAATAGAGCGACATTGGTAATGTAGTTTATGTAGTGAGCCATCTTTTTTTTTCTTTTTCTTTTTTTTTTGGGAGGGAGATTTGATACTCGTTCAAAAATTCTGAAAAATATTTTTGGAATGCGTTTTGAAATCGTTTATTTAGTTTTACAACAAGCTTTCATTGGATTTGTATTAATAATTGAATGAAATAGAAGAATTACCCGTTTTACGTCAAAACAATGTGAAATTCCACTTTTAAATTTTACTGGTGAACATTTTGTAAAATTTCTAAACGGTTCTAACGTATCTCGATTCGTTGCGTAGGACATTGACCTTCGAATGGACGTAAACGTCAGATTTTGGTTCGTGCTGCCATTCGTACTTGCGAATCACAAACGTACCGTTGGAACGTAACGTAGATGCGAGCTGCCTAGCGTTGGTTCGTGCTAGAGGCACTGGAGTGCATAACGTGTGAGTGGTCACCGTGGGGTTTTAGTGCGTGCGAGACATAACCCCGTAGTGGCCCCCGCCAGCCGATGGGGTATCTATAGCGGACTACCGCACGATAAAAAAGGTCGGTCAAAAACACTGATGAAACAGCTAAACTAAACAAAATACGATTCAGGCTTTTGGTAGGCATAAAACAAAAACCTTTCCAATCAAAATATGACTGACATCTCGTTGTGACGAGCTGATATGAGAGCTGTTACCCACAGAGGAGACACCGGTACACATCTAAGTGTACAGGGAATCCTTATTATGGCCCGGGCGATCGTCAAGAACACGGAGGATTTGCTACGTACAGTTGCTCAAGGAGCTGGGATGGTATAGCAACGCCGCCCGAAACGACTCGTATCATACGTATATATAAACCTGCATACCGGAAGTTAGCTTAATAAGTGTTAAATAGAGGTATAATTAATAACTACCCACGTTTCACGAGATAAACGTGAAGTGATAGATGTTAACTACGTACTTAATCAACATCACTCATCAAGAAACTGGCCAAGTGCCTCACAATAATATTGAAATGTTTACAAAATAACGCTAATGTCTTATGGGCAGCCATAAATTTCATACAATCGAAACCAAAGCATTCTTTTCCGATTTAATTTATTTCATAACTAACATGGGCATGTGTTTTTGACGAACTTGGCCCATCTTCAATAGCAGTTTTTAATATGATATTATTAACATTAAATTAAGTATTATATGGAAAAATGGAGAAAGGAAAGAGAGATCCAGTAGTCTACTAATAATAATAATAATGAAACAATAGAACATAATCAGTTATCATAATTATCTTGCGAAGTATCCAGGCTCCGAATACCGTTCGTTGGGAGGAAGCAGTTGTTAAACTTCACACGGAACAATTCGACTCAGACAGTCAATACATATGTTTATTACATAACTTCAAAGCATTGCTATTATAGATTATTTTTTAATTAAACGCGCACTGACATACAGCTCGTGACCACGGCACATGTAACTGTGTCGGCCAAACAAATGTAAGCTGAATGCTCTCTTCGGTTAATTTTCGCGCTGTAAACCACCCGTTTAAAACTTGAATATAAAGCTAATTTAATTGAAAATATTTTTTATTTATTCATATTATTAATCCAACCTATACTACCAGTAATAATGAAATCCACTAATGCTTCGTTAACTATTAATAGTGTAGTCATGTCAAAATAATTAGAATTCAAAACAAATGTTAATTAAACTAATTTCAGGTGCTATTTCTTCGGTAGAAGCAAGACGGACACGTTCTCCCCTCTGCTCTGTAACCTAGTAGCGAACCGTAATTTCAGAATGAATAAAATAACTTAATGACAAAAATTTTACATATGGGATTACGCAGATGATTTGGCAATCTTAATCAAAGACAAGGTCACAAGCACTTTCTTCGGCATATTAAAAAACGAGCGCTACAAGTTTTAGAGAAGTAATGTAACATTAAAAAGCATTCCGTTAACACATCGAAGACATAAGCGAGCTGCGGACACGCCCCGTATCATCTACAACAACTAAGTTCCGTGAGTGAGATTGTGGAAGTTCACGTAGTCTTATTGTATTGTAGTGGTTGCGTTTAGATGTGCTAGTGCCAAAACTATTCGAAGTTACGTATGTAAATCTGTGCATATTAAAATCCAAACTGTAATTTATTTATTTTATTTATTTATTTATTCATATATTTCACTCATGTTGTACATAGGGTCTTAAATATATGTGGTAACAATTAGGTATCAAACATGAACCCTGAAAGGGTGTTACAATATTTTGAGCTTGCGTAATAGTACGCTAATATAAAGTTAAATGTAATATTACACATTCATTATACTTACTATACTAACAATAATAGTCTTACTACCTATACTAATAACTAATAACTTCTTTTTTATACTAAACTTTAAATGTATATAATTTAAATGGCATAACAAAATAATATGAATATAGGTTTATTAGGTAACAATACAGAGTATTCAGTCTTCTAGGAAATCTTGTACCTAGTAGAAGCATTTATTCAATAGATATTTTTTTAATTTATATATGTTAAGTGGGTTATTATTTGTAAGAAGTTAAGAAGCATTATTTTGTTGTATACTTTTACGCACATTGCGAATGGACTTGAGTGAACTAACTGTAGGTTGGAATTAGGGGTTGCTAATCTATTTCTCGGTCTTAAGTTTTCTGGGCGGTTATAGTCGGGGAATAGGTATCTGTGGGTAGTCACAAACTTAAATATTTCTAGGATGTAAATACTCGGCAGTGTGAGAATTTGGTATTCGATAAAGAATTTCATACAACTTTGTGTTTGATCTATGTTGGCTATGATTCTAATACAACGCTTCTGTAAGATGAATAATTTGCTAACGTCGGTGCTATTGCCCCACACTACTATGCCGTATTATAATCTGGAATGTGCATATGCGTAGTAGGCACGTAAGGAAGCCTTCATATCGGTATATTTTTTTAATTCAAGAAGAGCGTAGGAAAAACTGGAGATTTTGGAAGCGATGTTATCAATGTGGCTTTTCCAGTTTAAATGAGTATCAATACTAATTCCTAATAGCGAAAAAGTGTCTACAGATTTAATTTGAGTATTTTTGTAATGATAATTAATAGCTAAAGGAGCTTTTTGGTGAGGTCTGAATTGCATTAATTTGGTTTTGGGAAAGTTTATTCCTAAGTTATGAGAGGATAGCCAGTTTACAATTTTGTCAAATACTTTATCAAGAATATCGTTAAGGTAAAGGGGGTCTTTGCAAGGTGTTACTATTGAAGTATCATTTGCGAATAAAGAACATGGACTGTCTATTATTTTTGGGAGGTCATTTATATACAACAAAAACAATAAACAGCTGGCCGTGCTGCCTTGAGGATAGATTATGGAATAGATTGTGTGATTCTAAGGGTTTCCGATTTAACTTTTGTTATCATTTTGGTATGTTGGTTAAAATTTTCTATTTCTACATATTGAAACCTGTTTGCTAGGAATGATTTGAACCAGTCTAGTGGAATCCCTCTTACTCCTATGCCAGATAATTTGTTTAAAAGGATATCATGTAGGACTCTGTCGTACGCTTCACTCATGTCTACCAAAATTCCAATGGCGTATTGTCTCTGATCTATAATGGCTAAAATATCTTTAATATATTTGAATACAGCTAAGGTTGTGGAATGCTTTTTTCTAAAGCCGTTTTGATTTTTGTCAAATATTTGAAAGTTTTCTCAATACATGTATAGCCTTTTATTCATTGCTGATTCGAGAATTTTTGAGAATGTTGATAGATTAACTATTGGGCGATAATTATTGCTATTAGTTTGTTCACCTTTTTCGTGAAGTGGTTTAGTGACTGCTAGTTTTAATGCTTCTGGGTAAATTCCCTCACTGAAAGACTGCTTAACTAATAACGTTAATGGTAAAGCTAACTCTATGGTACATTTTTTAATAAGTAGTGGAGGGACTTCGTCGTATCCGCAGCTTAATTTATTTTTAAGTTTTTTTATTATCATAATTATTTCATTTGGGTCTACGGGAGTTAAATAGAAATAATTGTTTGTTGGAGTAATGACGGGCATGCCTGTGGGTGGCGTACCTGAATTAGCGCCAACAGAGGTAAAATGATTATTGAAATAGTTTGCTACTTCCTTTGGATCTTCTGTGATTTTGTTGTTGATATTTAATTTAATATTCTTTTTATCTTTTTTTGTGTGTTTATTGGTTCGCTCTTTTACTATAGACCACATTGTTTTTATTAAATTAGTAGACTTTTCCATTCTTTTTAAGTACAATATTTTTTCAGATGTTTTTATTATTCTTTTTAAAAGTGTTACATATAGTTTGTATTGATCGTGTAAGATAGTATTGTTGCTTTTTTCTATGAATATTTTTAGGAATCGTTTATTTCTACATGATATTTTAATACCTTTCGTAAGCCATGACTTTTTTTGTTTATTGTTAATATAAATCTTTATTTTTGGTATATGCTTGTTTAATAAATCGCTGATTATGTCGATGAAATTACGGTAGTTTGTGTTTATGTTCATATTTATGATATTATCCCAAACTATTTTTTCCGCCCTAAATTTATCAGTATTTTGATCACTATAAATTCTTTTTCCGGTAGTCCAAGTTTCATTAGAAGAGGGATAATTTACAGGATAATTTACTATTACTGCTTTATGATCTGACAACCCAAGTTCTTTAGTGTATTTTGAAGTGGTATTTAAGACAAATTGTTGTAAATATTAGGTCTATACACGAAGATGATGTAGCGGTTATTCTGGTAGGGCCTCGTACCTGTTGGTGGAAATTAAATCCTAAGAATTGTTGTATTAAACTTGTACTCTGTAAGGATTGTTTTAAAATATCAGTATTGAAATCGCCCCCTATTAGTACTTTTTTGTTTTTATATTTTAAGGTTAAAAAATGTAATAGTTTTTCAAAACGCTCTATATTTCCTGAAAAGTTATTTTTGTTTGGGCAGTATATTGTTACTATTATTAAATCATATTTAATTATTTCTATGGCGGTGATTTCGAAAATCGATTCGATGGATAATTCTTTGATCTTAATAATTTCTTTACATTCTAGGTGTTTTTTTGGCAAAATAGCTACGCCACCGCCTGATTGAGTTGTACGGTAAAATGACGACGCAACATTGTAGCCGTTTATATTAAGAAGATTCGAGTTACCAGCATTTAACCAAGTTTCAGACAAGCAAATAACATCGATTTAGAAACTGTCAGCCTCTATGAGATCTTGTTTACTTATAGCACTTCTTATGTTCTGAAATAAAATATTTAAGTTATTAACGAAAAATATGGTTGCTCTGGTATCTTTGTGTTCGTGTTTTGTTATTATTATATACGCTTTGTGGCCTGTATGTTTTTGATGCCTGGCTCAATGTTGTAGTATAACTAGCATTCCGTAAATTATTGGTTTGATGGCTTGGCAATCCGGGTGGTTTTGGTGTTTCGGTTTCTGTTGATGGCGCAGCGTGTTCTGACTGTTGTTGCTTAGTTGCATTTCGTGTTTCTCGACTTGAAACCGCTGTATGAGAGATGTGATTTGACTTATTGTAGATCTGTCCATTGATCTAAAGCACATTGTTCATAATGTTGGCTCTTTGACCCTGGTGGCGGGCTTCTATAAGAATATTGGTCAGTTCCTTCCTATGCTGACGAGATTCTTCATCGAGAACCACAGAAATGGAGAGTCCGGTGTTTTTGAAACAAATTTTGTTTTGAAGTATGTCATACTTTTGCTTAAGAGTTCGATCATTAGAGGACCTTTTCTACCTAATCTTCTCACTTCTTCTATATATACTTCTAGATTTATGTTTAGTATGTCCTGAAATGTCTGCAATACTAAAGAAAATAGTTCTTCTTCATTTTCCCATGGACTTCTTTTCGTTCCATATAAAATAAATCGCTTTTGGTTATGTAGGTCTTCTGGGTGTTTATGGCCTATAATTGTATTGTTTGGTACAGTGTTTGTAGTTGAGATATCATTATTTTCTTGCATTTTTTTTATCTTATCTTCCAGTTGTAAATTTTTTTCTTGTAGTTGTTCAATATGTTTATGGAGTAATGATATTTCTTTTGCTTGATATTATTGTGTGGATGTTATGGAGTTTATTTTAAGCATAAGTTCGTGTTTTAATTGCGATATTTCGCCTCTGATCTTTTGGATGATACAGTTATCCAGTTCCATTAATAGGGATTGTTTTGTTTATTCCAGTTTTGCATCTAAAAGTTGAACAAACTCCTCTTTTGTTAGTGGACATTGAGTAGCGTTTAGTGATTGGTTATTTGGCGGGGTTTGATGATCCTCGTTCCGGATATTATTGATTTGAGTGTCTCCTATAATTAATGTGTCTATTCTTGTGTAAACACTTAGGCTGGCCTACGATCCATGATATTTTCATATGCTATTCACGTGCGAGACAAAAGTGGTCCACTTTAGAATTATGTTAAATAACCAAAAGTATCTTGGTTTAATTCCCTGCACGAGGTTTTGACCCACCCAGCATTTTCTCTGAAGTTTTTGTACGAATCCTCTCGATTCATTACTATTTTACGAGATATCCGGTGCTCCGTAACAATTAAAAATCAATTAGGATGGTTTTCGCTTTGCGCTTGTAAGGCTTGTATGGCGTAAGTACATAGTGAAATTTGTTTGTCGGAAGCAGGGTGTGGTTTTCTTATTATAAATTTATGCCCCTTGTTTGGGTATTGGCGCCCTTAGATAGTACCACACTCTGTTTCTGCTCTCGGCGAGGTCACTCAAACGACCTGATCCGTGCTGAGCTAGCGCAAGATGTCGCAACTGCATTAATCAGTTCTTAAGGGCATTTTTCTCTTCTATACATATCGACGACGGAAAACAGAAAGGGCGTAACCAGCAAATACCCAACTTTGCACCAGAGCCAAAAAACTGTTTTTTTTTTAGAAAAAAAATTATAACTTTTGAACGGTAAATGCTAATTGTCTGATTTTTGGAACATTTAAATAAAAAACAAATCTCAATATTAATATGCTACTCTTAATAACTTTCTTTTGCTGCAAGCACCATTTACGTTAGTTACGCCAATCAACTCTTTTTTTTGCGACCGCAAAAAGGTCGTATCCAGTCGTGCTCATTGTACGGCACATGCAAAATATGGTGAAATCTGCGACCTCGAAAATGCATTAAGCACCCAATGATATAAAATTAATGAATTGCTTGTGGTGTAAGGGATACCTAAAGAAATAATGTAGCCCCCAATAGTGCTGTAACGAAGAACAAATTAGAAAATAATGTCTTTTTAAAATGCTGTTAGTACCAATTGACCATTTATTGTTCTTTAAAAACTTATTTCAACTTATCACAAATTTAAAGCAAGGTTTAGGGCGGATTTCTTGAAAGCTCCTTAGCCTTTTAAGCCTCCTTAGGCAGTATGTTGCAGGTTTCCGATAATAGCAAACGGACACCAGTATTCTAAGAGTTGTAAGGTGGCTTAAAGAACCAAGGAGGGTTCAAAAATTCCGCCCTTACACAACACTTTCTAAGCCTTAAAATTTATTAAAAAAAGCAGTAAGACCTGATTAGCCACGAATAGATCTTCCGGAAGACCTGATTAGTGAAATCAGTAATTCCGGCTTACTTTAACACAATAAAACAATTCTTAGATTGCAATTGCAATGATTGAATGAAGCCAATTAAGTTGAGCACAATCGAAGGATGCAAAAAAAAACCAAAATTACTTGACTTAATTTTATTAAAATAAAAGAAATTACAATTAATTATAATTAGAGAGAAGTGACTCGGACAATGCTAGTACCAAAAGTGATTCTAAATTACAATTTCTATTTTAATGTTAACTGCGGAAACATTTTATTCGGGTCAGCGGTGTCAGCACTTTGGACGGACGTCGATGCACGTAGTCACGAAGGCCAAATTTGGTCGGAGTCAGCATCGCATGATTTCCATTGACGTCAATGTAGTAATTTCTAGGTCCGTACATAGTCAGCGGTTTTCATACGGACAGGGTACGTAACACCTCCACCCTCAGATCAGCAACTATTTGAGAAGAGACTTTGAGATAGTTGCTGAGAGATGATCAGGATGACATTTTTGGTGTGGTTGGACTTCGGTGCGAGTATCTCCGATTTCGATTTCAGGAGACGTTTGCTGCAGTGATATCTTCTGGATTCTATATCTTCGATAAAGTAATATACCAATTGTTACTATGCATATTCCAGTTAATACGGAGTAAATCGGGATTGTTGTGTGGTAGAGAGCTTCGTATGATGACTTCTCTGGACATATGGGGTTTTGGATAGATATCTTCTCATTAGAGCTGTGAAGATTTCTTAGATCGATTGTATTTAACTTCACAATCGCCAGTGTCCTTGGTTGTGTGATATTTTCTGTTTCGAATCGCAAGTCTGTGATTTTCAAAACATTCCCTTTTATACGGTTATGACTATTGGTTAGGGTGAAGTTTGGAGTCTTCAGGAAGCATCCTTGAGGTATGATGGCAAGGTAACTTCCCTGAATAGTGCTGTAGAGTTTCTGATTGCAGGAAAACTGAACTTTGGTTGGTTCTGGGAGGCTGATTGTATAATGCATGTCATCTAGTTGTTCTAGAGCTCCTTTGGTAAGTTTTACTGTATGGGGCTTGCAAGTGCTGTCAAGATTCTGTTTGTTAATAAGGCGTTCTATGCAATCGGGCTGATTAAGCATTTGGCGATTTGATATGTTTTCGCAAAGGTACCAGGTTCTGGTCTTCGGGCATTCAGCCTCTATGTACATAGAATCATCTGTGTGCGTAGCTATATAAGGAGAGGGAGGAATTAGGACTTGGTTTTGTCTATTGGGAACAATACATAATTTATAAAGGGAATACGAGAGGGGCAATAAAATAGGTAATTTGAAAACTATAACTATTTTTCTATCTGAGTAGTAAGACCCTAATTTAAGTATGTCAAAATATTCTCTCAAATCTACGTCTAATATTTTACCTTCACCATAGATATTTCTTAATTCTACCAACATTCCTTTTAAGGATTCTACACTTAAAACTGAATGATGGGTGCTAGAAGCATGAATAAAAGCTATTATATTTTCTAACCTAATTAATTCATTTGATAGCCTGTCTATGTTGTCACTTAAAATTAGTATATAATGGGCAAGATATGCATATCTTATAAAATCATTCTCTTTCATTTGATCGTTGTTCATTATCTTCTCAATTATAGTTCCAACCCTATTTTGATTCAGTACTATTCCGTCTATGATCTTTGAATATTGAACCATCCAGTCTTTACTTATACTGATATGATTATTAAATTTATTTGATATGGTATCTTGGTTATTTTCTAATATCTTTATAGCATCATTATAACGGATTGCGTCAGTGTAATCAAGATTGCCTGTAATACTTTTAATAACTGATCCCAAACCATCAATAAGACCACGTTTATTTCGAGTAGGTTCAAAGGTAAGAAACTGATCTGATATAATATTTAATTTGTTACTAAGATATTCTACATGTGGTTTATATAGTGACCAAGTTTTATTATTAAGCTTAGGTTTAATACTATCGACTTGAAGTTTGACTTGGGAAATTTTTGACTCTATGTCCTCTAAATCTATGTAATCTAAAAAGGAATGATAGTGAGAGATAATTTTAGTGGGGCCCAATTTATAGGGAAGCAGTCCAGGTCCGTTCTGGAGGCTTTCAAGTTTTATGTCCTGTGCTTGTGTCAGGCTTGGGAGAAGTAGCAGGATCGTCCTGGAACAATTTACTTGGTTTAGGTGCTCGTTTCAACCGAGACTTAGCGACGGGACCACGTTTCTTTTTGGTGTAGATATGTATCGGTAAGTCTGCGAGAACGGTGTCCTGGGTGTAACGTGGGGCAAGTTTCTGTCGTGATGCGATAGGATTCTTGACAAAAACTTGTTGTTCGGGACTATATTCTGCCTCTGGCTCGCGATCCTTGTTCCTATTGTTCATAATATCTGTACGTTGTGCAAGGGATGTTTCATGTATCATATGATATGCCTGGGACATTTTTGACTTATGTTCCTGAGTATATTTTTGGAGAAGGTGGCCTGATAGGTCTATATCGAAAGGATCTCGAGGGTCAAAATGACCATTAATTACCTCAAAGGGTCTGCACTTTGTGAAACTATGTATTGAGCTGTTATAACCCAATATTGCGTAATCCATTAGATTGATTATAGGTTCGTTGGGATGTTCTAACTTTAAAATTCGAAGATGCTCTAAGAGTGTTGAGTGTAATCTTTCGAGCATTCCGTTTTCATTAGGGGTGTGCGCTAAAATTTTGTGGTGTTGTATTTTGTGGGTTCTGATAAATTCTAAGAATAACTGATTGGCGAATTCAGTACCACGGTCGGTAATTATGGAATACGGAACTCCATGATGAGTACAACATTTTAATAAGGCTTGGACTACACTCACCGCGGTTCCATCCCTCAAATGATACGCTTGAGCGTATTTGGAAAAAGCATCGATTATAGTTAAATATTTTTCAGTATGGGCGGTGAAAAGGTCCAGATGGATTGTCTCAAAGGGTTTTGATGGGGGTGGTACTATATGGAATTGTTGCTGAACGGGGTGGCGATCGTATTTCGCCTGACCGCATATACTACAGTCGTTAATATATTTTGTTATATGATCTTTCATCTTAGGCCAAAAATACTTTCTTGATAAAGAGAGAAAACATTCATTGATACCACGATGGTTGGTTTTTCCTTCATGATATCTCTGGATGATTTCTTGTTGTTTGTAAAAATCTTTTACGTTTTCTAGTTCTACTTTAGTCAGAACGAGGTTCATTGAAGAATTTACAAATTTACTCTGTATTATAGGTATGATTCGATACATGCTCATTTGAGGGTGAATTATAAGACCAGTTTTAACCTTAGGGTTAACGTATTCTTTGATCGCTTCTACAACATCGTTTTCAAGATTAGATTCTCTAATTTGAATATTCGTCCTGGTGTGATTATCGAACGGTTTTGACACAGTTGTTTTCCCTTTAAGGTCTCCGACGATGTTGAGGCAGATCTGTTTATTGAATTTATTCAAGGGTAGGTCTGAAATAGGGATTTCAAGTATAGGATCCTCGTTACTTGTGTGTACTGTAAGAGTGCGTGAAGCTGAAACGACGGACTTTTGTGAGACGTTCGCTATTAGTGAGCTGGTTTCCTCGTTATGTATTTCGACACGAGATAATGCATCTGCGTTTGTATTAGTTTTGCCCTGTTTATAGATTACAGTATAGTTATATTCGCTTAACTTCAACCTCCACCTTGTCAAACGGGAATTAGGTTCCTTGAGATTCATAATCCATTGTAATGGTTTATGATCCGTGATAATTTTAAATTTTCGTCCGAAAAGATATGGGCGGAAATACTTGGTAGCCCACACGATTGCCAAGAGTTCTTTCTCAATTGTGCTATAGTTTGTTTCGCTATCATTAAGGGTTCTTGAGGCGTAAGCTATAGGTTTGTCAGTACCTACAGTGCCTTGGGATAGAATAGCACCTATGGCTACATTTGAAGCATCTGTTGTCAAAATGAATTCCTTTGAAAAATCTGGGTACTGGAGAACAGGGTCGTTCGTGAGTAGTGTTTTACACCTCTCGAAGCAATTGATATAATCATCGGAAAGTATAATTTTGGAGCCTTTCTTTAAGCACTGTGTTAGAGGTTTAGCAACTCGTGCGAAGTCTGGTATGAATTTTCGGTAATAACCCAATAATCCAAGAAATCTTTTTATTTCTGTGGGGGTCTTTGGTACAGGATAGTTAAGGATAGCTGATATCTTGTCGGGATTCGGTTTTATACCGTCTTTGCTAATTATGTGCCCAAGGTAGGCGGTCTCAAGTTTTAAGAACTCGGACTTGTCCATTTGTATTTTGAAATTTGATTCTCGCAATTTTTGGAAGACTTTTTGGAGATTTATTATATGTTCTTGCAAGGAAGTACTAAAAACAATGATATCATCAAGATATACGAGGCAAATAGTGTTTTGGAGGTCTCGGAGCACATTATCCATGACACGCTGGAAAGTTGATGGACTATTTTTTAATCCCATGGGCATACGTAAGAATTCAAAGTGCCCGTGCTCAACATTGAAGGCCGTTTTGTGAATGTCATTAGAGCTCATTTCCACTTGATAAAATCCACTTGCTAAATCTAAGGTGGTAAAATAGTTACAGTTACCTAATTTGTCAAGGACGTCTGTGATATTAGGTATGGGATATTTATCATCAATGGTCTTTTCATTTATTTTCCGAAAATCAACTACAAGACGCCATTTCTTTTTTCCTGAGGCATCTGTTTTTTTAGGAACCACCCAAATTGGTGAGCTCCAGGCCGAATCTGAAGGTCTGATAATGCCTTGTTCTAACATTTTAGTAACTTGGCTCCTAACTTCCTCTCTGTGAACAAAAGGGTACCGGTAACTTTTCGTATACACTGGTACTTCATCCGTTGTTCTAATACTGTGCTTGATTTTATTTGTGAATGTGAGAGCCTCGCCTTCCAGATAAAATACATCGGCATATTGAGCGCACAATGACTCTAAATTAGCTTTTTCCTCGGCGTTAAGATGGTCGGTTCGTAAACGCGAGAGAACTTCCTTCTCTCGGGAGGATGATGATAAAACTGCATTTTCGGTACGCGTGAACTCGGTATGATACAGCTCGGCTAGAATTGGTTGATGTAAAGAGAAAATTACGTCATGGTTAGTAGGGTTCGTGACTTCAAGTATACCTCGGTTGTTATTCACTGTAGTTATACATTCGGTAATTACGCAATTTGATAGTAGTTGTTCGGGAACTAAAACGTCACCATTATCGCTATTGATAGGCAACCTGATGATCCTGGATGTATGGGAGGGAATAATCGTCTCATAAAAGTTCACATTTCTGGAGTCATGCATTAATATTGGAATTTTATGATCATTTACTTCAAGAACATTTTCTTTATAATTAATATTGCACTGCCATTTCGATAAAAGGTCAGATCCAATTAATCCATCGAAATAATCGTGGAATCGATACACAAAAAGGGTTTCTTCTGAATCGATATCAGATACGTTGAATAGAGAAGGTATTTTAATTGAGTAATCGCTTTTTGTGGTGGCATGCACGTTTGTGACTTCAAAAGGGGTATACTCGAGAGGTAAATTATAAAAATAATTATCTACTGCATCGGGGCTAATAAAAGATTGGTTAGCTCCCGTGTCTATTAAAAATTTGAGAGGTGGATCTTCTATTTGAATATATGGAAGCTGACGTTGGGTTTGCAAATTAATTTCTATTTTTGCCTGCTTAATTTCGGTGTATTGTGAAAATTTGAAGGCTCATTATTACCTTCAATGCTTTGGGAAATTTCCGATGTTACGTTATCGTTTGTATAGGGTAACTCCGGTTGCCCTGGCTGCTCGTATTCGTTTATATAATAATTACTGTGACAATCTTGGTAATCATCTTGATAGCTATATGGTTCATTCTCGTAATAGTAAAAATCAGGGACGTTATAGGTATAGTCCTGCATCTCGTTAAGATTCATTTCCCTTGTCTTAAAATAATTGCTAGGGGGTGGATTACCGAATTTTCTCCAGTCATGACCTGAAGGGGGTAGATGGCGGGGTACAAAATTACTAACGCCGCTCATAGGTTTGGGTGACGATTGATTACGTGGTTGTATACGAAAAACATTACTATTGGGGTTATAATTCGGAGGGGGTGCTCGGAACATCTGCTGGGTACGTGACATAAAGTTATTCTGAGGTGATTGATTAAATTGCATCGGTCTTAACTGCATAGATGGTTGGGGTCTAGACATTTGCATTTGGATAGGTTGACGAGAAGAAGGTCCTGGCATGTTAAAAACAAATGGCTTTGGAGCTGGTGGCATTTGAGGTGAAGGATTAAAGGTAAATTTATGTTGATTATTGTAAGAGTTTGATTCAACATGTTTTTTACCAGTGGAACCATCGTTTCTTTGTTGTAGATACATCGTATTCAACTCTTCATGTACAAACTCCAAGGCCTTTTCTATACTTTCGGGTCGCATGCATCTGATACGAGACCCTAAGGGTTCCTTTAATCCTCGTAAATAAGCTTGTAATGTCAATTTCCTATATAAATCACGCTTGGCTTCAACAGTTGTTGGGACAGTCTCATGTAAGGACACGTATGTCATAATGGTGCTAAAAAGGCTTTGGCATCTTTCATAAAATTCAGAAGGTGAGCTTTGACCTTGGTTCAGTAAGGAAAGATCGTTATACAACGCTGTTTCATCTCGCTGATCTGAGAAGTTATTGATTAACGCTTTTCGAACTCCGGCCCAGTTCGTTGGGATACCGTTTGAGTTTATTGTGCGGGCTGCGGAACCCGTGATCTTGTTTAAAATTCCATTAAGCAACGCTAAATTCGCTAACTCAAAACCTGGCTGGTTACTAGTATGAGCTGCAACTATCTGATCACATAGGTGAATAAACCTTGTGAGCACATTGGGATTTCCATCGAAATCCGGTAAAAGTCTTAAGGACTTGAAAATGGAATCGACCGCATCATGAACGGTTGCCATTTCTAAATTATCTAATTTCCTGTTACTGTCTAACTCTCTATGCCTATTCCTATCTAACCTAGGAGTCTTGGATTCTCGCGGATGGAAAATTTTGACACCGTGAATTAAAATAGGTACTAAAAAACAAGTCTAAGATATTAGGGTAAAATAGAATAAAAAAAATACACTGAAATAAAAGGAAGGTATAAAGGAATAAGTTATAAGCAACACTGAATGAATCTGTGGACTTACATATACATAATCCTGGTCCTTGCGTACATCAATGTCTGGATGTTCCTTCGTTTAAATGCCCAACGTAGATTCTGGATAGCCGTTTAATGCTTGGTAGCAATTCAGAGTACGCCGTGGTTCCTTGGTCGATATTAGATCCTGAAATATTTGTGACGCACACTGACTCGACTATCCTACCGACTGCGCCAATTAAGTTGAGCACAATCGAAGGATGCAAAAAAAACCAAAATTACTTGACTTAATTTTATTAAAATAAAAGAAATTACAATTATTAATTATAATTAGAGAGAAGTGACTCGGACAATGCTAGTACCAAAAGTGATTCTAAATTACAATTTCTATTTTAATGTTAACTGCGGAAACATATTATTCGGGTCAGCGGTGTCAGCACTTTGGACGGACGTCGATGCACGTAGTCACGAAGGCCAAATTTGGTCGGAGTCAGCATCGCATGATTTCCATTGACGTCAATGTAGTAATTTCTAGGTCCGTACATAGTCAGCGGTTTTCATACGGACAGGGTACGTAACAAGCCTCAAAACAATTGTGTTTGCACAACAACTGAAATCAACATACCTACTTAAACTTGTAAAATCATCAAAATTAACCAGGTCCCTAAGTATAATTTTTTCACATTTCTGTTTAGTTAAGGCACGTTAAGGAATATTATTTGGTATCGGTAGAACACCATTCTATATAAGGTGTTGATTAAGAAACAACTTAAAAATAAAATAAATTTTCCACGTCTTGGATGAGCACATCATCATAATGTAATTTCTGGGGAGTCAGCTTCTTGATAACTTCATTTGTTTCCCGTAAATAAGAATTTGGACTACGAAACGTAGGAGTCAATAAAGAGACATTTCGTTTGGCCTGCTGCTGGGGTGTCAGTGAAAGACGTGCAAGCCAATCTTCTTTTTCAGTGTCACTGCATTTTTTAACTTCTTCTCGAGTGACAGTTCTTTTTTTAAGTTTTCCGTCCTTGTAAATTTCTTCACTTAATATTTTATTTTCTTCTTATTTTCCTTTTTGAGGTCATTAAACCACTGTCTCCGTTCAGCCATCTAAAAACAAAGTTAAATAATATGAAGAAAATTCCCTCAACGATTCCAGATTGCGCTTTAGTTTCCGGATTGTCAAAATGCGTACAAAAAAACGCAGGCTCTCATAATAAATTAGGTACTCCCTCCCAGCTTAAACTACGGGGAACTAATTATTTGATTATGACTAGAGTGGTTCACCCCGAACGTATACGATTCTTTTTAATGAAATGTATTGAAATAAGTACCTATTGTCTATCAAATAATAAAGTAAATGTATGTAGAAATATTATTTAATTTCTCAAACTTACCGTAACATTCAATAAAATCCTTCTCCGGCTCCGTAATCCACAATCATAAGTTAACTTTCGTAATCCTCCGATGAATTCAAGGCACAACCTTTTCGCGCGACGTCTGCGCAGCTGCTGAGGCATGTCACGGCGGGCGTAAGGGATGCAAAATCGGGACTCATCGAAATATCGTACGTGACTAGACTTGTCGTAACTAGCTACATAGTATTTGTTTTATGACGGTAAACTGCTTTAAACACATATCCCTTTTGTTTCCAATACTCAGTAAAAGGTAGTAAGTTATTAGACTTCAAAAAATTCAAGCCACCAAAACGTCGTAAGCAGTGATCACCTTAAAAACACAGACCGCAAGAATGGCGTATACGAAAAAAAATTTAATTCAGAGTTTTTCTGCGACTTACACCAAGAGATATATATATATATTTTTTAAATCACAGAAAAGACACGATTTTTCATGTCATCGTAGAGCAACGAGACCCAGACCAATCGACGCGGAAAAAAAAGCTGATTATCACCATGTATTCAGGTCAGTTACGACCTTTTTGTCGCATACGCCCTTTCTGTTTTCCGTCGTCGATATGTATTGTATGCCTGTACATGGCCCGTCTATATTTATTAACATATACATAGACAGGTTTATAAAATGTGTGTTTTGATTGTAATAATTATCAGAACATCGGTGTACATGTCTTATAAAAGTGAGAAGACGCGAAGTAGACCCACCCAGTTTTAAACGGTGCGGTGGCACCGTTTCATGTGTTCAAACATTATGTTACATGTTCATGAGTCGCACTAATCTTACGGATTGTCTGCGTGAGGGACGGTCTTCTACGGCAACGACTGAAGAAAACATCTATGCGGCGCATGATAGAGACTGACAAAAGAGTGACCTATCAGCAGATGCGGGCAAGCTTAGGCGTCGGTATTAGTCAAGTATACAAAATCCTCCATGAACATTTAGCCGTCAGGAAGCTTTAAGCCCGTTAAATACATCATAGGAGCGTCTGTGATCCAGTTGGTCGGTTACTTGACTTGTAACCGGGAGTTCGCGGGTCCGAGTCCGGCTACTGGACGCGTACCAATGGGACTATTTTTCAGAGCTTATGTACGCAACGCAACGCTAGTACGGTGAAGGACAACATCGCGATGAAACCCGCACACCACAAGGTGTGTGAACCCTATAACGGCGATGGGCTCACCCCCTGTCACGTTGGGTTAAATACGCTTGGTGAACTGTAGGCACTTGCTTATTAACTAGTGTCTCTGCCTAACCCGCTTTGGGATTAAAAGGCGTGAAGTGTATTTATTTTTATTTTTTATTTTAAATACATCATAATTAGTCCGAGGTCCAAAAACTGTGTTTCAAAAGGCCATCGAAGAGACCCCTAAGGGCGAATGGGCAAAGTGCTTTTCTCAGTGAATCCATCGGATACAGGTATGTATTAACGTGAATGGACACTATTTTCAAAACATATAATAAAACTAATTACATGTTTGTTAAATCAGTTTTTTAATCTGTATTATTAAAATGTACATACATTTAATCTGTACATAATATAAACAATTGTAAGGTTACCGATTTCGCTAATTATTCCTATGTTGTGCTTATTAATGACATCAGAAGGTTCTTATGAAAGAGAAAAATGACATACACTGCTGGGCACAGGCGACCCTGGAGATTATACTAATTTTATATTCATATACAACGTGTAATCGAATAAACGTAGCAACCATGAAACTGCATACTCAGTACCAGTAGTTGAGTCCATTTCGATATAATAAAATATAGGTTTATATTTTTGAGATTTAGTATTTATTTGTCTTGCCCTGTCTTATTTTTATTTGTCTAGCTATTATGTAGTTACCTACTGTTCGTAGGTCAACAAACCCATACCGCGCCGCCCTCCACCCGCGCGAAACCGTATCCAGTAAAACATCACCTTGATTCAAAACGTATACCGATGATGCCAAAAAGAAGCAATAATTTTCTATCTTTCTTCAAAACAATAAGAATAAAAGAGACACAAGTATGAGATTTTCTGATTTGCCGAAACTAGCATGCAATCGGGCGTGGGGTGGGCGGGTCAGGGGGGAAGGGGTAGGCGTGCGCCATTGCCCCTGACCCAATTAGTCGAGCGGCGCGTGCACATGCAGGTGGATGTCCTCTTTTTTCAGCATCGTTTCCGCGCGCGTGAGTGACTGAAAATGGCGTATCGCTACTCCAACGTACAATATTGTGAGATGGTGCGTGTTTTAGCTCGATGTGGTGACAATGTTAGTCAAGCAGTGCGAGTGTACCGAGACGAGTTTGGCAAATATGGCATGTTTAGGATACCGGTAGCACTGGATGCTGGTATAAAACGTTCACGGCTGTGTCTAGCAAAACGCAGTAGACATTTCGAAGCCTCTTTGCCACAGGCACCGAACTGAACTTCGTAACGCAGTAATGGGTGAGTTTATCGATTAATGTAATTTACAAAGTAAATACCTAAAGAAATTAAATTGTTCAAAATACGGGAGTTATGGACTATTCATTTACTGAGAACTAAATAATTCGCAAAATTACTAGTCATCTCCGCTAAAGTAAGTAGGTAGGTAAAGCAGAAATGTAGGTATCTACATACCTACCTACTTACTTCATTTAAATGAATGTCAAATTTGCCAAATTGTAAATTACAAAGTCAGAGTCAAAGATTTTTAGGTATGTAGTTAGGTAAATCGGTAAAATATCTGAGCTACCTACCTAGTTGTATGTAACCTGTCTCAAGCGCGCGCGTCGCGTCGGTTGAACTCCACGCGAGGAGCGTCGTCGTAGCGTTACAAAGTAATAAGAATTGTCAGTATTTACGAATAAAATATTTACTTCTTAAAAAAGGGAGAAATATTTTTTTTATATTCACGTTTGTACTACTTGCGGAAAAATACAGCTGATGTGCAACGGTTGTAACGTTTATTCATTTACACGTTGTATAAAATCAATACCACTTAACGTTGTAATGTTACCGATTTCGCTAATTATTCCTATGTTGTGCTTATTAATGACAGCAGAAGGTTCTTATGAAAGATAAAAATGACATCCACTGCTGGGCACAGGCGACCCTGGAGATTATACTAATTTTATATTCATATTAATAGTTAAGACCGGACAACGTCTGTCGAATCCACTAGTATGTAATAAAATTTCAGTTTGACCCTCGTATTTGTTCACATTTTCTTATTTTATTGAAAGAAATCTTGCAATGTTGCAAGGTTTACAAAAAAAATATTTTCTTACAAAATTGTAAACAATTTTCTACCAATCATGGATTCGTGGATTAGTCGTTGTATACAAGTTTACATTTCTTTTAATTCCAACCTGTACTTTCAAAATTATAAATTAAAGTTTCGTAAAAAAACATATGTCTAACAAGTAACACATAATTATTACGAAATAATAAAATGAGTTGCGCGTTCTCGGCATATTGTGTACCTTTTACAAACGGTATTGAATCGACTACCAAAGGTTATTATGCTAGGTGATAAGATAACACTAGGCGAAATAATGCACAATTTCTTTTAAAATTCAGCAGAGAGCTATTATTAAATATCTCACTATAGAGAACAATTTGTCTTCAGTGATCCGGGAGGGAATATTAAAAAGTGTTTGGTGATGGTATTCCATGCCCGTCGGAATACGTGGAACAGTTTAGGTCCAAGCAACTGTGACAACTTAAACACGGCTGTGAGAGCTTATAAGATAATACCTGTGCCCAAATACAAACCGTGGGCATTTGCTTTAGCAAGTGCCTCTGTCTACCCCGCTTTGGGATTAAAAGACGTGAATTGTATTTGTTTATTATTATTTTAAACATTGAGGTTTGATTCTCGCATCAAATCATCTAAGCAAATCTCACACAAGGAGGTTTAAATGTTTCTGAAAGTATCTATACTATGTAAACCTACTATAAAAATAGATATTATACCATGTTAGATCGAAAATGTTAGTGAAACTTAAGAAAATGACTCAGTACATGATACTAAACAACTTTCCCCAAGGAACCCTATGTCAAAAACAAAAGAAACATCTCTTCAAACTCGAGACGACCGGGCTAGATCCCAGGGGAAGGGCCTAGCCTTCTGTCTTAGATCCCACATAGTAATTAAACTAAAGACGGTATAGAAATAAAAGGAAAAATATATATGCACAAGTGTGCTCCATCGTAGACCACATCGCTGCTTAACATCAGGTAGGATGGTGGTCAAACGCTTGTTCATAGTGATTAAAAAAAAATGCACTGCATTTAAATGCATACATATGCATTTTTACTTTCTTAATCTAAATAGTGAAGCATAGGGCTCAGTACAGAATTTCCGGTCGTTGATAATAGAAAACTTGGCTCAGCAGTTACAAGGGTGCACTCAAGCAATCCCAAAACAAAGCATGGACCATTTGATTTTTGAAACAGATAACTAAAAGACAAATTAAGCTAAAATGACCTTAATAACATCAAAAAGTTAAAGAGCTCCCGTGCTAACACGACATAACTAAAGTACACATTTTAGTGCTAAAGCTATACCCGTAGCATAGGCACCCAGTTCGTTTATTATGGCCCCGTGACTGCAGTCACGCCAGAATCTGACAGAGGTCTACCAGTCATCATATCTGCAGATCGTAACACCGTCACCAAAAAATGCCAGCGTCACAAGGTGCGCGACACAACATCCGCTGCATCCTCACCGGCGCTTTCGAAGAAGGCTGCATAGGCGTCCGGCGTCCACTCGACAGGCCACAGCACCATGTGCTGAGCTGTAGCTTGGGTCCGTTTGCCGTAGGAACCCGCTAACAAGTCCAGCTCGTGACGGTGGTGAGGTAGCTTCTTCACAACTTTGCAAGGACCCGTCATGCACGATTCCTGCTTGCCAGCGCTCTGTGAAATTTTACACAAAATCAAAATCTCCATTAGAAAAAGTTCCAGGTTCCCTTCGACTTTCATTGATTATTACATCCAGTTTCCGCTGATTAGCAACAAGCAGCTGGGTGGTTCATTGTCTCCGAAGCGTAGTAAGGGCCTCCCGATTGGGCAACAAAAAAGTAATTTCTCTAGTATCGGAATTTCACTTTCTTCCTTCTCTACTATTTCTGCGTTTCCTAATTCTACTGATACACACCCGATTTTAGTGATGTCTGAAAAAGTTTCTTTTACCTCTTCTTGAAAAGGACTGATTGGATTGAAAGGCACATAGAAGGTTCCAATTTTGTATACGGTTTAGAAATTATTATCCATTTTTTTAAATTATTAATTCTACACACATCAAAAGTCCTAGACATTTTTAATGTGTAGTATCCATAATTTCATAATAATTTTCAAAATCAAGAACATTTTTAGCTCTTAAAAAAAACTAATTTATTTAAAACAAATCTAATCTTCTGGATTGGTCTCCTACCTAATTCCCCATGCCTGTATCAATGACTTATCACCACATTTTGAATTAATTATGAATGAATTTAGTTTTTTGTCAAATATGTTCTTGATTGCAATCTTCTAAAATTTACTTCTAGACACTTTTGATGTGTGTATATCCCGTATCATCATCATCATCATCATCATCAGCCCATACTTGTCCACTGCTGGACATAGGCCTCTCCAATTGCACGTCACTGTGATCTATTTTCGGCTTTCCGCATCCAGCTTCTGACAGCCATCTTGCGTATATCCTCAGTCCACCTTGCGTGAGGGCGTCCTATACTCCGTTTGCCGAGACGCGGTCTCCACTCGAGAACTCGTTATTCCCAACGGTCATCGGTTCTACGGCAAATATGGCCGGCCCACTGCCACTTCAGCTTGCTAAAACGATGAGCTATGTCTATGACTTTGGTTCTCTGTCGGAGCACTTCGGTTCTGATTCGATCTTTAGGAGAAACGCCGACCATAGTAACTTTGAGTTTTTAAGCCAATCGTGTCGTCAGTGTTCACGTCTCATCTCCGTATATCATTATACGTTGGACACACTTTTGTCATCAGGAATTGTGAGATCGATGATGCTAAGACTCAACGTAATTTCCCAAATGGTGCCCATAACCCAGCTGATTTTGTCTATTTACCTCGTTCTCAAAGTTGTTTCTACTCAACTGCAATGTCTGCCCAAGGTATGTACTGCTACACATATTTTTGAACAACTACGGGAACCGAACACTACCGTGTACCGTAAAAAGTACCGGTAAACACATTCATTGAACAGTTGAACATGGCCTTGGTTGGTCCAAGGTTGTTCCCAGTTCATCGGTAGAGAAGAATCAGCTTGACGATGTCGTTTGTGGAACGCAGAAGAATGTGTTTGCCTTTGATGTTGGTGCCACGTCCTTTCCAATCCAGGGAACATATCATACATTTCGTGGAAATAACCTCCCCTTGTCTCACTTCTCGAGGCAATAGTATGGGATTTGTCTGCTGATTTTGTACTTGGACGGATATGGTGGCATCTTGTCACTTATATGTATCGTCGGTCAACTTGGCAACTCTGCAGACTCCAGAACGGATCAGATCTAAACCGAGTTAAAGGCCTTCTCAAACGAATGTTTAAAACAGGGACCGATTACCTCCAGCCCTCAATCGTTTTGTTATAACACCATCCTCTTCTAGAGCTTTTCCATTTGAAGACATCTAAGAGCGATCCCAATTTTGCCAGCACTGACTTCTGGTAGGTATTCGTTGAACTGATCTACTGCTGATTCGTTGCAATTCTGTACTTTAGCGTTTAAGTCCCCCATAACAACTGTGTAAGGTGTCTTAGTAGTGGAGTGGAGAACCCTCGATATATCATCAACCATGTCCTCCACTTCATCGACTGAGTGTGTCGAGGTCGGTGCATACATTTGCACCACCGTGAGGCTATACCGATGACGCTGCCGTCCGTCATCAGTGGATTTCGCCTAACCTACCCCGTCGGATGACTATGCCGCCATCTGTTGTTGCCAGGGAACATTAGTCAGTCGGGTCTACTGCGTAGCTTGGGTTCTGCAGGTCTAAATTAGAACTTCTTACACCCTTAAATTGGGAAATGTTCATTTATTTTATGCTTTTACCTTTTGAAATCCATATGTCGCTATTACCGTCAATCTTTTACCACGATTAATTTTACACACTATCAAAAGAAACCGCTAAAACCGTCACAAAGCACTGGCAGCGACTGAAACTCACAACGAACAATTAAACTACCTAGATGCCACGTGAATAAACAAACCATTGTTATAAGTAGTGAATGTTTTCGTAAAAGGTACATATATATGAAATAATGAATGTCAACAAATGTGTCAATTTATTTTACGTGCATTAAAATCTTAAACAGTAGATATAACTATTAATATCATAGCATAGCATTGTACTTAAGCCAATATGGCCTCCAAATATGCCTTTAGAGGATTTCAGAAAAACATGAAGGAGTTAACACAAGGTAATCCCCTTTTTCCTGGAGGCACTGTTCCGCCATCCTGACACAAATAAAATGCCCTGATAATTAAATATTTCTAAGCCTTTCTGCGAAACCGTATTTTATTAGTTTTCCAGATTTAACAATGCAATATAGCGTGTGGTGGTGACAATTGAATTTCCTATAGTGACTCCCTCTATTCAACATAAGCTGTATTAAAGGAAATGAAATGGAATGACATTGCTCTTACTTTTCGGGCCTTTAAGGGTTCCGTTATGATCATGTCTCAGTGGATTATGATCATATGAGTGTACCCTACTAATTGCGAATAGTCCTGATGCTATAGAAGTAATGCAGTCTCAACTAGACATTTTTATCTTTATATTAATGATACTTAATCAAGGTACCATGATAATAATAATTTCGTGTTCCGGTTGTGACGATCAAATATATTGTGATTCCAGTCACTGTCTTCTCTATTTATGACTTTGTAGGTTGGTACGTGGAAGGGACTTACATACAATTATCACAAACATACTAAGTAAAAGAAAACAAATTCTGACAATGTGGAACAATAATTCAAAAGAAATATTAACGCGGCCTTGTAAATACTACCTACGGAATCCAAAGGCATACCAAATATACAATAATGCCTACCTATACATTTCAACGTTGTAGGTCAGAACAGTCATTCATTGAATTCTCTTGTATTTAAGTTTGTTGGTAGACGATTAACACTGATCGATGTTCTATTCATGTTTTTTTATATAAATAAAATACGTCTTGTAAAGTATTTAGTTTCCATTAACCATTTAACCGCCATTGTAATATACGAAATGAAAGAAGAATACATGTGGCAGAGAAGACCATTGTTCGGAATCCTTGTACACGCTATTATGCCTCTACTATAAAATTAATTAAAAACACTATATGACTTGCGCAGTAAACTTATGAATTTATTACCTAACATTTAATAGTAATAACTTTTCATGTGAGATAAAATAAAAAATAAATAAATACACTTCACGCCTTTAATCCCAAAGAGGGGTAGGCAGAGGCACTTGCTAAAGCAAGTACCCACGGTTCACCAAGCGTATTTAACCCAACGTGACAGGGGGTGAGCCCATCGCCGTTATAGGGTTCACACACCTTGTGGTGTGCGGGTTTCATCACGATGTTGTCCTTCACCGTACGAGCGTTGCGTTGCGTACATAGGCTCTGAAAAAGAGTCCCATTGGTACACGTCCAGTAGCCGGACTCGAACCCGGGACCTCCCGGTTACAAGTCAAGGGTCCGACCAACTGGACCACAGACGCTCTCATGTGAGATCATATGTTATAATTTTTTTAACACTTTGCTATTCATAACAAGTCAGTCTGCCAATTGTCAGGTTTGATAAAAGAAAATAAAAACCATGAGTTATTTACTGTGATTCTTTATTTATTTATTAATTCTAAACTCACGTTTAACTATACTAACTTTAAAAACCCAAAATAAAACAACTAATCTTAATAAAATCAACGGAAATAAAATTTTATTGATTAAAACTTTGTGCTTATAATGAGAAAACATATGCTCTAATTTAAAAAAAATATATGACATCAATCGTACAATTTATTAAAAAAACATCGCCGTTTTATCAGCTTTCTAAAAAGGTATCATTATCAATATTTATGTCACTATGTATGATTAATAACGTAATTAAAAATTTCATATAATGTCAACATTTTGTCTCTGTTATTACGTATCAGTAGCGATGGAATAATAAAAAAAAACTTAAAGTAGTAAGATTTTTTTTAAACAATTTTTTTAATCATTATGTTTTTTTTAAAAAACCTCATTTGGCGGAATTAGCGGGGAAAAGAAAAAAATAAGAGTAATTGCCAAATTAAAGGTAAGAATTGTTATGTTTATCTCAATGTGTGCTCTCTATTAATGATTTTACTAGGCAAGAGCAATGAGTTAGAATGCGTTTAAATTAAAGATAGTGGCATTAAATGTTGATAATTATAGCTTTTTAGAAAGTTGATAAAAGATAGACCATATGTTTTCTTATAATAAGCACTAAGATTTAAAAAATAAAATTTTATTTTCGTTGATTTTATTAAGTTTGGTTGTTTTATTTTGGGGTTTTATAGTTAGTATAGTTAAACGTGAGTTTACAATGAATAAATAAATAAAGAATCATAGTAAATAACTCATGGTTTTTATTTTACAAACTTTTTCATGCAAGATTCTAGGAATTTTTAGAAAATATTTAAAAAAGTCAATATCTCAAGAACCATTAATTTCCGACCATACATATGGAGGTTTATTTTATTGCATTTTAACTCCTCTCTCACCGCATACCAGGAATACGTCTAGTTAAAAGTAACCCTGTATATAGTTATTGATTAAACATGGATTTGTTCGAAAAAGGCAAAACATTGTTTCTACACTTTTTGAATTCCTGTTCGTAGCCCACGCAGAGCTATTAATAATTAATATACTTATTTGTTTTTCCAACCGTCTATAAATTGAAGTATTTAATCTATTTTCGCGTGTCAGGATAGTTGTGCCTTTGAACATGTTCATATTAAAATACCATTAATATCTACTAAAGTAAATAAAACAATGCGTTGTAGGCACATTCATAAATTATACATTTTGACGTGTGTATTTGTAATAAAAAATAATATCCGCGATATTTCTTTAATTGGAGAGACTTATGTCCAGCGTTGGACGAGTATAGGCTGACGGCGATCTTTTAATAAACTCAACACAAAACGCAAAAATATTAATTGTTCTTCATGTTTGGACTCGGGCTTTTAACCTATTTCCCATTCAGTCTGATTCGAGTATTATTTTTAACTAATTTAAAAAAGGAGGAGGATCTCGATTCAGGATTCGATTTTATTTTTCTGTTTACCATATTTTTTTTTCTTGGTGAAGCGATTTGTAAGATTCTATTTTTGTTTGACAGTTGGTGCTTCCCGTTTGGTCTCATTAAAGTTTGGCTCCGACTTTGAAATCCATAAGAAAACAAGTCTTCATATTTTAATGTCAGAGTTAGATAACATATCATTAAAGGGACGTAACGATATCATAACGCCTTCACATGTTTCTGAAAACATCTAAGGGCATATTTTGAGGTAATTTATTGGTTTAAGAATATTATGTCCAGCTGCAAAATTGAATAATTGCAGCCATGCCTAATGTCCAAGATTTAACTGTACAAAAACCACGTAATTGGCCATAATTAAGTTAAAAATCTTAATTCTTTTCACTGATTTCCATGTGAGGGTGTTAGCCGTGATTATACAGAAAGCACTGGCTGGCTCGGTTATTTTAGTAATTTTATTTCCTTTTGTCCAATACCTAGTGTATAAATTAGTAGTGACAAATGGATACGATAATGGACGAATAATAACCGAGTTTGGTAATTATTCGTAAAAAATCTATTTATTATCTAGTCTGGCAGCCTCATGCCTGATTCCCTGAGTCGACTTCAGATCCCTATTTGTCACGGTCCTTTCAAACTTGTTTACGCCACGTTCCTTCACGACATCTATACTATAATCACCAATATAACAGCACCATGTCATTCCGGGGACCTCTATTCATCCGGCCCCTTACATGGATCATGCAAATGTATTGTGTTCACCGTACGTCCAAAACATCGAATTCAATCCCTTTTCAACGTTGCTTCAAACCTCAACTTTCTCGGAATTCCTATACCGCTGTATATTATTGCTCTAAATATTCGGAATATTCCCACCCACTTTCCCACCACTGTGATTCCTGTTAGAGCCAGGATCTACAGCGACATCCAGAATAGACAAGAGCTCAATCAGTGACGACTGGGCTAAATCCCGGGGGGGCCTAGCCTTCTGTCTTGGATCCCACATAGTTATTAAACTAAAGACGGTATAGAAATAAGAAGAAAAAATACATATATGCGCTGCATTGCAATGCATACATATGATTTTTTTTTTTGACTTCCCTAACCTAAATAGTGGGAGACAGCATTATTACAATCGAGGCACAAATTGCCTTTCGGGAGAGCACCACGGGTGAATGCGGAGGACTAAACCTAGCGGGGCTGACGTTCTAACCTACTGCTAAGGCCCTATCAGCTATTTATTATTTTTCCAATAATACTGTTCAGTAAATCGTCTAAAAGCGCGGTAGTTCCTCAAGTTTTTGACAAGGTCCGGATAATATACGGGCCCAGATAAGTCTATCAGTCCATTTAACATTAAATTACGCTCTTCAGTCCAAAGCTCACATATGACAATCAAATAGCAAACGCATTAGTTTTACTGAATTTATAAATAATCCGATATCCAGTACAATAGCAGCAGTTATTGCATTGTTTACATTTCATTGGTTTAACGTACGATTACGAATGCGTGCGTAAATTCGTCCGAAAATCGCAAGCCGGTTTGATATTTCCGTAACGCAACTGTTCGTACGAATGATAACCAGAATGACTTAAGCCTCTCGTTTTGATTACGAATATTTAAAATTGAGAGCTTGCGTTCATTCACTGAGGACGTCAAGCCCTTTCAGGGTCACCTAGAAAATAATTAGTCCGCCATCTTGTAAGCGACTTGACCCGAGCAAACATACATTATAAACATTTCAAATTAAGCTTTTAACAATAAAAATAAGAGCGAGCTCCGTTTGAAACACACTTGAAAATGGCTAAGTTATAGAGGTAGAGACATAAAGAGTTAAGTGACTGTCCAATTTGCTCTCCGTGAAATTCTCTCGCATTTTACGATCCTTGGTGATGAGTTAGTACTATTTTAATACTAGTCACTAGAGAGCTACATAGTGAGGGTTGGAACTCAACTTTCTGTACAAATGTACTCAAACTCGAAAGTGTCAATAGTCACATTTATTAGGTAACTGCTTCGTAGTTTTTCACTATTCGTCAGTCCAGTTACCTTTCACTTTAGAAACGAACGGCTGGCCAATGTTTTTATGACACATCATTTCCTCTGGAAGAAAGACATGGCAAGTATGGAAGTAAATACGCACTCTGGTTGCATTGGCTGCTATGGCTAACTTATTGCAACTTAGCGTGTCTCAACAAATATTTCAATCATATTGTTACGCCCGGGGGCGAGAAACAACGACTAGAATGCCGTAGAAGTGCGTCGAACATTCGAGAGGTCTAAAGAACATTCCAGTATCCAAGTCGACGCATACAAACCATTACACAGTGCCTATATGCCAACAGATACTCATGGAACCATCTAGAAGTCTCTGTACTTGGATACCCACCACCAACTACTGGAATGTTCCAGAAGAAAGAATCAAATTATTGTGGTGCGAAAGTACAACTACCTATGACCAACATCTGTCAGTATAGGCATTCGAATGTAATAGAAAGATCTCGAATATTCGGTAGAAGTACGCACAGATCATTCGAGTATTCCAGTCGCGGCACACATATCCAACTAAGTCGCACATGTGTGTAAGAGATACAAATAGAAACTCACTCATGTTTTATTGAAACGGGCACAGACATTATAACTCAATATTGTTCACCGGGTATAAAGTCCACTCGTGACCACGACGCATGTAACTGCGTCGAAACGTCGAGTAAAATAACAAAGGTAAGCTCGAGCAGAGCTTGTCTTTGATTATTTTCGCGCCTATATACCCGGTGAACAATATTGAGTTACAAATAGAACCTTCTAGTAGTCTCTATACTTGGTTACTAGTGACGTCTGGAATGTTCGAGAGCAATATATGTGTATACCTACTGTAGTAGTAACTACCTACGTTAGATAACTCTAATTTTTATATCCGTTTGAATGTAGTAGAAAGTTCTCGAAAGATCGAGAAAAGTGTGGAATGATTCGGAAAGCAAGTACCTAGCAATACAAGTACCTATGTACTTACCTACTGTTGGGTAGGTATAAACACGTGAGCCGACGGTTAGATATCGTATTATTATTACTACACACATGATTATTTTTAGAAGTTTCTACTCGAAAAAATACCTAAACTTACTCGAATATTCCGGATGGTGTACGGTTGGTACATAAAGAGCGACGATCGAGTCAGCGGACAGTTTCAACTAAACAGCGATACAGTGAACATCAAGAGAGAAAACTAAAGAGAGCTGACAAGTGATTGTGTGCTTGTAAAAGTGTTTATTAACGGTTTTAGTTTAACGATTGTAATTTAATTTGTTTGTGTAATTACAGTACCAAAAAAAACGTAATTTTTTAAAACTTTTAAAATTTCTTCAAAAGTATTATTTGAAAGTGTAATAACTCTATCATGGGCAAACTTCTTCCGTCATCGCAACCAATGTATTGATACGTTCATTAGATGGCCAACGACTTCGTACATGTTGCAAACAAGTTAACAAAGCTAGTTAGCCTTTACACGACCCTCGCATTTGTCTGTATAAGCTGCTTAGTTGTCTGGTCAACATTTTAGTAAAACCCGTACCGTTATTTGTTTAGAGATTGACCAACAACTTTTTATATCCAACACAACAAAACATCCAAATGCGGATTTAGGAAGAAAATATGTAGGGTCCTGCTATCGAACTAACGCCCTTATATCGAGGTGTTATATAGAAATAAAGCCTTTCATACACGTCCTCTATCGGTTTAGCAAAGCTTTCGATTTCCACGAGTATTCCGCTGCGAAAATTAACAAAAAACGTGCGGTCCGGAAAAGTCTAAGAGTGGTGACGTCCTAGTTACCTAATCGTAAACATTGCACAAAAATAAGTAAACAAACTGGTATGTGTTGATACTGAGTTTGTTAAAGAATTTTACTATTGTATGATTTATTGTCACAAACAGTGGAAGATCCGGCAGTACGGGGACAATTTATACCGAGTTTAAAAGGACCCCGAGCAATGGTCTTAGAAATGTTGTTCGGCGTGATGATATGAACAACTTTTACTATGGCGAAAAATTTAATACCCCATACAAAATGTCATCTCCTGAGGCAAAAAATTGTCTATTTTGTATGGAGACGAATAAAATATTGCTTTTCCCCGCATTGTCGCCATAGTAAAAGTTGTTCGTATTGAGCCCAACAACGTTTCTACGACCATTGCTCGGGATCCTCTTACACGCAGTATTAAAACATTCGCCACATCTCTCGGCATCCTCGTTAACTCACACAGGGCTTTCTGTTAAGCTTAAGTTCATAACGAGGCCTGAGTTACCTAACTGTTCAAAACGATGTTGCTACCTGAGACATTCGCCGAAGTAAAGAGACCTGACTGAAACTACTGGGACGAAATCGCGAGGCCTCCACTAGTATATACAGGTGATTAGGATAAACCTTAGTGAGTCAATATGCGTAAGTAAAATAAGTCATTATGCGTCGAATTGGCCCGGTATTCTACGACTGGCTTTCGTCCGCAACTTCTTTTGCGTGGAATTTAGGGTGTAATAATGTACCTACCTACTTGAGCGGTTACGATTTTTCATACGAATATGTAATGTTCCATATTCCAATGGGAATTTTGGGATGTACTTTCTGAAGATTCTTTTAAATCATCTTGTAACACAACTCTAGTAGTCGGGGTTTCCACCAGCTTCGACAGTTTCGACGTCGTAGGTATTCGAGGTTGTTATTATTACTTATTATTAGGTAGAGTATTATTGGGAAAACGTAAGCTTAGTTGGTGCTTCTGCCTATTGCTAGATGTTTTTCTACACTGACTTCGGTCGCGTACAATTATAATGTAGGTATGTCATTGTGCGTATGCGTTCATGACGTGTCATTTCGCGTATAGGAACATATGTGCACATGCGTATGTCATTATGCGTAGACGCCATAAGTCATTGTGCATTTGAATCCCTAAATATGTCATTATGAATCAGAGCCTACAGGGCGTCCCACGGCAATGCCACATAGAGGGGAAGTACCTACCCTAATTATAAGAGATAGAAGAGTTTACTCAACGAAGACTTTATTTATTTTTTCATAAAGAATTGGACTGCATTCATATATTTTTTTAATTGTCTGCCTTGTTCGGGATTCGTTTTTGTCTCTTTTGGTTTGTGGATGCGGGCTACACTGAAAGTTATTAAAACTGGCCACTTGAAAACATTATAGTCCAGTCAAAATAGACATTTAAGTTTACATTACTTCGCACCTTGCTAAAAATTTGCATGAATGTTGGGAACCCTATTACATACAATTTGTCAACTACATCTTAAGAATCCTCTTATTCTGGCGATTGAACATTGGAGCACGATTGTCCTCGACAACTGATACATGCTAATGAACAAAACAACCCAACTTTTTTACAGCCGCATTTAGCATTACACCCCGACATGCATATTATGAGTAACACAACTTTTTTTACATTTTGCATCGCTATATCGCCGAAATGGTGATTCTTAGGAAAAAAAGTGTATGAATAATTTTTATAGATAATTGCATGATGAATAATTTTTGTGTCACCTATTTTTATGATAGAACTTACCGTTTAGCTGGAAAACTAAAAAAAAACGATTTTTGCAACATTTGACCTTGAATAATTTTTTTTCCACACATTGGATTGATGTGGATAATTGACAAATTGTATGTAATAGGGTTCCCCACATTCATGCAAATTTTTAGCAAGGTGCGAATTAATGTAACCTTACCCCTATTTTTGTAGCTAATTTGACTGGACACATTAAAAATAAATGATTATTTAAAAAATGGAAATTACCAATGTAAGGTAGGTATTGTTTTCATCAATTTGTAATTTTTTTAACGTTTTAGAAGCATATTGGTCACTGACTGTGTCGCGTCAGCGAGTTTGACGATAGAAAATTTTCGTGCGATGATATTTTTTTAACAAAAAAAATTGGACTAATTTATTAGACTACTTACTTATACCTTCTTATTAACCTTTAACTATGGACGTGCGGTCTCGTAGACCGCTAGCAGTTTGTGATTTCTGTACCCCTCCGCTCCCCTGCGGGTACCACGTCTGTGCATCTGTATAGCTTCAGTTTTAGTAGCTAAACGACGCTGGAGACGGTAGGTTGCGTCGCTGGCTGCGAACTTGGTGAGTTATATCCCTTTTAATTTCTTCGGCGGTCTCTGAGACCGCAGGTCCACGTTTGTGTAATGAATTGAGTTGGCGTTGATTTTGTTGTTTTCAAGTATTTTGCAATAAAAATGACGGAAAATTACAGACCAAGTACTTCTGCATTGAAATGGAAGTCTAATTTATCAAATCCACAAGGTGCAATTAAATTATTGCGCTTAGATAATTCTAAATTTGACGATAAATTCCAACACATGCTTTTAGATTTGTGTGTAACGTGTATTGGGTCCTGATATGCCAAATGAAGAACTAGCAACAGAAAACAATGATGTCCCTAAACGTAAGATGCGTAGGCTTTGTCCACCAAAGATTAAACGTGAGACGACTTACACTTGTGTGGGTTGTGGACAGCCCATATACCTTCAGTGCTCTAAGCCTTTGTGCAAAGACTACCAATAAAATGGACAAGTTGAGGCATTGTTGAAATTTTCAAGTTTTATGTTGAGAAGCTAATTTTGTTATTTTTATACTATGTTTTTTATATTTAATTGTAAGTCAAGCTAAAGTTAATTTGAAAGATTTTTTTCTGAAATATTATAACCTATAAGTGATCTCAAGTTAAAAAGTCTGGAAAGTGCCTAATACTGTTACATGATAAGTTTTTCTAAAGAATAAATAAATATATATGTGTATTTTGTGTTTAAATTTACATTTGAATACTTATAAAGGGAATATGATAAAAAAACGAGTATGTCAGTAACATAAAAGTGTGTTATCCGACCTTTGTATGTAGCGGTCTCTGAGACCGCGCGTCCATATCTACGTAACAAAAATTGAACGTCCATAGTTAAAGGTTAATAATAATCATAATAATAAGACAAGACAGATAATAATAATATCTTTGTCTGGCCAGGAACTATAAAGAGTGTAAAAGGACCCCGAGCAATAGCCTTAGAATTTATTTATTTATTTAAGGCACATCAACAAAGTACACACAGAACATTCATAAATAGAAGCAAGTAAAAACATACTGAACACTGATTTTATAATTCTGTTGAACCCCTAATTACAGATATGCACAACAATCACAAAAATAGACATGATAATTACAATTTACAATTAAAAAAAAATACAGATATAAAAATAAAAAGCAAATACACAATCGAACACATCACAAGTAACACATTTATAAAAATAAAAAGAATAAAAGGATCACCTATTACCTCGTGTGTTCATAAGTTTTGAGACGAAATAAAAGTTGCATAACTTTTTTAATAATTTACTTATATTTCTAAAATTTTCCGTGCACATTAAATAGACACTTATCAACAATAAAATATAATTGTTATTCGAAATGACCGCCCCTGTTTTTAATACAGGCCCTTAGACGATTTGGCCAGTCATCAATTACGGCACGAATCTTTTCCAGCGGAATTAGCTTTGCTTCTCGGACAAGGGCTCGCTTCAATGACTCCAAGTTTGGGTGGGACTTTCGGCAGGCCCTGAGCTCTAATTCCGTCCATAAAGAATAATCAAGCGGGTTGAGGTCGGGACTGGAGGAGGGCCATTCGTCCGCCGCGATGAAGGCCGGAACATTTTCTCGCAACCAAGCTTGGGTGGATTTTGCCTTATGGGATGGCGCCGAGTCTTGCTGGAAAACCCAATCCTTATTGTGAAATAAAGTATGAGACAGGGGTTTCACGACAGACTCTAAGATGTCACTTTGGTAATTCTTGGCTTTCACCTTGACGCCTTTTTGGCAGAAATGGAGTGGAGTGACACCTTCGTACGAAACTCCCCACCATACCATCACACTGGCCGGATGATGAGACCGCGAGACATTCCGTGCTGAAGCTGGACATCCTTGCTACTTTTGGCATACACTTTATTATTTTGTCGATTGAACTTTTCTTCGACAGTAAAGATTTTCTCATCGGTGAAGAGTATCTTCCTCGCATCGTGTCTCTTAAGCAGTATTGGACAACGTTCGCGTCGCAATTTACGAAGGCGATCGTTTAAAAAGTGAACTTTCCTACGGCTATACGCCTTTACCTTCAGATCATATTTCAGTATTCTGTTCACTGAAACGCGCGAAATATTAGTCTGCAGAGCGAGTTTCTTCTGAGTGCGACATGGATTTCGGCGAAGTCTCTCTCTGATGATTTTGATGTTCGCAGGCGTCCTCACAGAGCGTGGCCGACCACTTCTTTCACGATCTTGCAAAGAACTTGTCTCCTTGTATCGTTTAATAGTGTAATACACGAAGTTACGGCTCACTCCAAAAGTTTTCATCTCACGGAAAATCTCCATTGGTTTTTTTCCTACCTTATGTAGCGAAATAACGGTCGCACGTAATTCTTTAGTTCCCTCCATCGCGAGAAAATTAAAAGAAATGAATCTGTCAATCATAAAAATTAAAAGTTAACATTCCAAATTCAAAATTGGAAAAAGAAAAAATTATCAGCCAGTAACATTTTTTATTTTTTTTTTGAGTACAAAGTTTGTCTCAAAACTTATGAACACACGAGGTACAATACAATACTACATTTACATTTATAAATGTAGTATTGTATTGTAATAGGTGTAATACTATATAATACATTTATAAAAATAAAAAGAATAAAAGGATCACCTATTACAATACAATAGGTGATATGGTATCATTTTAGTATTGAGCGCTTGAATTCATGAAGCTTGTCGTGAAAGATGACCCAGAAGTTTATGCCATTTATTGTAGGGAAATTTTTTTCATCTCTATACAAAATAGCAAACGTTTTGCCTCCGGAGATGCCATTTTGTATTTAGATGAAATTTTTGTTTTGATTTGCCCACATTTTCCCCATAAAAAACGTTGGTCATATTGACGAGCCCAACACCGTTTCTAAGACTAGCGGTCCTTTTACACGCAGCAATACCCATTTGAAACTTTAAATATAATGTCAGTGCGCTTTTCTTTAAATAATGATTTAGCACAATTTATTCGAAAATAAATGAAAAACTTCGAGGTAATTTTATGGATGCCGAAGAAGCCGTAGCTGTGCGTTTCAAAATGCCATCGAAATTACCCTTAGAACGAGTGGGCAAAGTGCTTTTCTCAGTGGTTCTATCGGATGCAGCGATGTATTTTGATTTTCGAAAACTTTCCGCTTTCTTCTGCTTCTAAAGGTATCTACTCGAAATCGGGGTTCATACATTATGAATATAGATGAAGTGAAAGGGGTTCGTCAGATCGGTGACAAATGGAGATCTGTAATCTCTGTCTACTACTCTAGAAGACAGGTGTGAAGTGTGTATGTCTATGTATTTTGTTTCTTGTCGCCATCCTAAATTTGTATTGAATCAACATCCTAAAAACTTAATTCCAGGTTCTAGCTAAAAAAATACTATACTTTCATCTTTTTTCTGGCCTAGATATAAGTAAGTGCTCCTTCACATATTCTAAGGTGCTTAGAGAACCACCTTCGTATATGTGTCGTAATACCGGTCTCAATCCCCCTGGGTATTAAATTATCTATGGATCCCATCCACGTAGTTTTGTCCAGATAAATTTTCAGACTTACTCGACCAGACGCTTGACTTAGGTTTCCGAGAATTTCAGTTATTTTCCGAGAATCTTCTGCCAACAGCACAATTTCGTCGGCAAAACGGAGATGTTTCAGTTGCTGGCTATCGATCTTGTAGTTCTTCCCCTAATGCAGCGTCTTAAATATGTCTGAATGAATTGGCGTCTCCATTTCCTCTTTATTTCGACCTTGGCCCCGTGGTCTTTTATATGAACTGTCATGTTAGCTGTTTTGTGCAGGTTTTTCAGCAGCGCTGAAACTATACATCTAAATATATAAAAGGAAAAGCTGACTGACTGATTGACTGACTGACATATCAACGCACAGCCCAAACGGCTATACGTAGGGACTTGAAATTTGGAACGGACGTAGCTTAGGTACCGTAGGGGTGCACTAAGAAAGGGATTTCCGAAATTCCCACGGGAACGGGAATTAACGGGATAAAACGTTTGTATGAAAAATCTGAACCGTTCAAGGTAGTTGCTTGAAATTTGAGATGCAGGTACCTTAGTATTCTAAAAGCTTAGGTGCAACAGGCTGTTGGAAAATTCCCATGGGAACGGGAGTTAGTGGTAAAAAGAAATTGTATGAAAAAAAATAAACCGCGTACCGCGTAAGACAGATGGCAGAAATTTGGTACGCAGGACCCTTAAAAAACGTATAGCTTACTCGGTACGCGATATTGCAAAATTCCCACGGGAATGGGAGTTAGCGGAAAACTTTTATATATGAGAAATCGCGTAAATTTGAAGTTTGAAATCTAACATGCACATACCTTAGGAAAGATAAAGTTTAGTTATAGCTGTATTTTGAGAAATTCCTACGGGAACGGGAGTTGACAGTATAAAACTTTTGTATGAAAAATTTAAACCGCTCAAGGTAGACGCTTGAAATTTGGGATGCAGGTACCTTAGTACACTTAAAGCTTAGGTGCAACAGGCTATTGGAAAATTCCTTTGGGAACGGGAGTTAGCGGGAAAAAACTGTTGTATGAAAAAAATAACCGCGTAAGACAGATGATTGAAATTTATTACCCAAGTACCTTAATGAACGTATAGCTTACTTACAACGTGATATTGCAAAATTCCCACGGGAATGGGAGTTAGTGGAAAACTTTTATATGAAAAATCGCGTAAATTTAAAATCTAACATGCACATACCTTAGGAAATATAAAGTTTAGTTATGGCTGTATTTTGAAAAATTCCTACTGGAACGGGAGTTGACGGGATAAATATTGAATGACAAATCTAAACCACGTAAGTTAGACGCTTGAAATTTAACATGCATATATCTTACTGCATGCAAATTTAAGCCATGACTGAATTTTCCAAAATTCTTATGGAAACGGGAATAGTGGGAAAACTTTTGTATATAAAAAGAAATACCGCGAGTATGAGTCTTGATTATTTTTAGTATATGGGTATCTTAGGAAATTTACAGCTTTATAGGATAGGGAAATACCTTTTTCATGAAAAAATACTGCACAAGCGCCAGAGACAGAAGCATTTTTGAACTGAATGAAATGTATTGTTAAAAAAGAAAACCTTTCAAATTTATTTATTACAACATTGATTAATTATTATTTACATTCAACAATATACCGAGTAAAATACTAAAATGCGTGAATCATATTGTGATGTGTTTGTGCGTGGTTTGTTATCATGTACATACCTATCTATGGAGGTACAGGGACGTACATTATATTTTTTTAAAGGGAGTTACTAACTGGTTGACAATATTAAATTTATTAAATTTGAAAAGGACGTAGGTTAGATATCGTAGGGGTGCACTATGATAGGTATTCCCGAAATTGCCTCGGGTACGAGAATACACATACATAGTGAAAATCCTTTTGAATTAAAAATCTAGACCTTCAAATTTTACGCTTGAAATTTGGAATGCAGATACCTTAGTAAACGTATAGCTTAGTTTCATCACGATATTGGAAAATTCCCACGGGAACGTTAGTTTGCGGGAGAAAAACTTTTGTATGAAAAAAAAATAAACCGCGTAAGATAAATTATTGAAATTAGCCATGCAGGTCCCTTCATGATCGGAAAACTTTCTTGCAACGCAAAATTTGCACGGAGAATGAGAGTTAGCAAAATAAAGTTTTAGTAAATATAAAGTTAAGTTATGGCTGTATTTTGAGAAATTCCTACAGGACCGGGAATTGGTGGGAAAAAAAATTATGAAAAAATCTTAACCTGATGCTTGAAATTTGACGTGCTTAGTGAATGCAAAGTTCAGTCATGTCTAGATATTCCGAAATTCCAAGGTAACGGGAATAGCGGGCATGCATTGGTATAGACAAAAAAATTACTGCGAGTTAAAGGCTTTAAATTTTTTAATATATCTTAGCAAATGTACAGCTTCATGGGAATATAAAAAAAAATTTTCATGAAAAAATACTGTACTATCGCTAGATTCTGAGTGATTGTGATGTAGTTGTTCATGGTATTTTCTCCAAGAAAAAACAAAAATTTTTAAGGCAACTTTCATTATCAACTTAACTTCAACACACACCGGGAAAAAATACGGAAACACGTGAATTCTATTTAAAATTGCGCTGTGTTTATGCGTGGTTTGTTTACGAATACCTTCTTATGTCCTGAACGTGGAGGAACAGGGACGTACATTTTCTATATTCATATTCATTCATCACTGACTCATCATCACCCAGGCATTTTTCACAGGGGTTATTTTATGATGTATATAGATGTGATTCCGTACCCAAAGGGTAAAAACGGGACCCTATCACTGAGACTTCGCTGTCTGTCTGTCCGTCTGTAACAAGGTTTTATCTTATCAACACTGATCGAAGTTGAAATTTTGACTCAAAATAAAATGTATACTTTAAAATATTAAGCATTTTTTAAATTTTTCTACAACATAGACAAAGATCTCTCGTTATAAAAGGCTCGCCACGCGGACGAAGTCGCGGGCAAAAGCTAGTTCAGTCAATAAAGTATCGGGAATGAATGATTTTTTTAGGATTCCAAATACAAATTTGTTTTTTTTAGTTGTTGTTTGATTGGTACAAGTGCTTTTTTTTGGGGCGCGGAGTTTGAGTGTTTTTTGTCATTCAAATTAAAAACATTGCTGTTCTTAGTTTTATCATATCATGTGTGTATTGCAAATTTCATAATGGACAAAAACATCGAACAAAGAGTTTGTCTTAAATTTGGCATTGCCAATGGAACTTTGTATTCGGAGACACTGGAACTGTTACAGAAGGCTTACGGCTTACTAATCGACTTTATCAAAAACACGTGCTTATGAGTGGTACAAAGCGTTAAAAACCGGCCGAGATGTGATAGAAGATTTGCCTCGCTCTGGTAGGCCATTAACGTCTGCAACTGAAGTTAACATCGCAAAAGTGAAAGAAATAGTGACTGAAAATCCTCACTCAAGTTTGAGAGAGCTGGCCACCGAACTTTCTGTTTCTCATCGAGTCGATCCGTACTATTTTAACTGATTATTTGGGTATGAAACGTGTTGCCGCCCGGCTAGTCCCAAAAGACCTGAATTTTCATCAAAAACTCAATCGCATCAGAATCGCTGAGGACATGCTAGAACGAGTCAAAACTGACCCAACATTCATGAAACGCATTGTTACTGGTGACGAGACGTGGGTTTACGCTCCAGCCGACTTCTTTCTTTTTCCTAAACTTAAATTACCCCTTCGTGGCACCCGTTTTCAATCGCCAGAACACATAAAGGAGAAT
>SJJU01002390.1:0-10613 GCA_012932125.1 Conopomorpha cramerella | reverse complement strand
CCGAGACGCGGTCTCCACTCGAGAACTCGTTTTCCCCAACGGTAATCGGTTCTACGGCTAATATGGCCGGCCCACTGCCACTTCAGCTTGCTAAAACGCGTCATTTAAAATATTTTGTTGTAACAGGAATTCCTTTAATGACAATAAACAATTCATAGTATAAAACAAAGTCGCCTCCCGCTGTCTGTCCCTATGTATGCTTAGCTCTTTAAAACTACGCAACGTATTTTTGCGGTTTTCTTGAGTAGATAAAGTGACACTACAGTGCAATGATACAATGATATGTTAATCCTACTAATATCATAAACGTGAAAGTTTGTATGTGTGGATGGATGTTTGTTACTCTTTCACGCAAAAACTACTGAATCGATTTAAATTAAACTTTCCAATAATATTAGCTTACATATCAGAATAACACATAGCCTACAATTTAAAAAGATGTAGACGAAGTCGAGGGCACCAGCTAGTACATGCATATATTGACTAGACATGTTAGTTTCGCTAAAACTCGAGAACGGCTGGACCGATTTGGCTAATTTATGTCTGAATTACACGTGGAAGTCCAATGAAGGTTTAAAAGCTGTAAGTTCATATATATACAATACACTGGTTACAAAGGCGACTTTCTACACAAAACAAATATTTGCCGGCACGGCTAGTATGTGGATAAATATTTTTTTATAAAATGGCCGCTTTTACCCATTCTACCTTACAGCTCTTTCCTAGTACCTAACGAACGGTGTAATTTTCCAATAAACAACGCTCACCACACAAAACGAGATACCTCAGTTAGATTAGGTATTATTATACCTGATGGTTACTTACTGTATAAATTACGGTTATTTATCTATACTTAAATAAGTATGTGTATGCACTAGTGGACTCCCGCGATTTCATTCGCGCAGTTTCATATTTTCGTATAAATTTTACCGCCATGTATACAGGGCGTAAAAGGACCCCGAGCAATGTCTAAAACGTTGTTGGGCTCGTAAATATGAACAACTTTTACTATGGCGTTAGCCGGGTCACCTACTTAATAATATTTAGTATCATCAACACATCTTCGTCCACTGCTGGACACAGGCCTCCATAAAATTACATTACAACAAGTGTTAATATCAATCAATCATAGACGAACGATATAACTTTACGCCATGTTGGTACGAGAGCATCCATAACACCAAATGAGCTTTTTAAACCGTAGTGCCTCCCAACTTCTAGCTATACTGACAATGATACTGTGACATTGAATGAGCGAGTATCAATCCATCAATCATGGACGGGTGACTCAACGGAGTGGCGTGTTGTGAGTGACGCGGCGGTGGCGGCGGGCGTCGCGTCCTTGCGGTCGGAGCCGGCTACCCGACTGGCTGTAAAACACGGGGGAAAGTTCTATTTCGTGGCTTATTCTGTAGTTATTTCTTTGTGCGTGTTCTCTGTATTCAGTATTTATTTATTGTATATGTCTAAGAACAAACCCTGTTAGGGTGTGGCAACAAAATTATAAAATTACATTTTTAAATAATAGCTAACAATAAATATTTCAATATCGTATCGGGGTTGGTCCGTTAGGAGGTCGCAACGAGGTTTAGTTTGTCACAAACTTGTATAAAAATATCAGTATTATAAATGCGACTGTGGTCCAGTTGGTCGTGACTTGTAACCGGGAGTTCGCGGCTTCGAGTCCGGATACTGGACGCGTACCAATGTGACTCTTTTTCAGATTATGTACGCAACGCTCGTACGGTGAATGACAACATCGTGATGAAACCCGCACACCACAAGGTGTGTGAACCCTATAACGGCGATGGGCTCACCCCCTGTCACGTTGAGTTAAAACGCTTGGTGAACCCTGGGCACTTGCTTATTAAGCTAGTGTCTCTGCTTACCCGGTTTTGGGATTAAAAGGCGTGAAGTGTATTTATTTTATTATAAACGCGATCTGTAGCCTTAAAGATCTTAGGCCATTCAGAAGTCCATCACAAACGATAGTTATATTTTACTGTAGTGGCGTGCACTGGCTTTTACGACAAGGTAGGCAGTAATCCACAAGAATTGACACCTATGTATAGGTAACTTGTCTTTACGAAATATAGGTACCTACCTATATACTCACCTGCAAAACACAGGACCTTCTTTAGCCTATGTCGTGATTACAACAAAAAAAGGATCCAACAATAAATATATTATTAGGTCGGGTAACCAAGATACTAAAGAGGCAGTGTCTTTTTGCCTATACGGTGTGAACGCCACTGTCTTACTGTTAGAGATATGTCTGATTCCTGATCGACTAAATTTATTTGTCTGCCTCGTTAGATAAGAGGTGGTATAAATAAACAGTGTACGTTTGTTTGTATGTACGGTATGCCAAGAAAGTGCCTGTTAGATTTCATGATACTTCTTGTGTCGCTAAAACATCAATAAAGTTGATTTGTTATAATTCGGCGTCTAAGAAGCAAGTTCTGACATATTAAGATTCCTCATGAACGTTTTTTAGAATGGATGTGACTGACAAGCAAATTAATAGAGCTGTGTCCATGAATCGAAGTGACAATTGGACGTAGTTACATAGAAAGGACTCAATCCACAAAAAGTTACTTCGGAGATATTGAGCTTTAAAGTTGGATGCGCTTGCGCTATTGACCCGCCATACATTTGGATTGAGTCAGGGTACATAAACAATAGGTTGTAGTAAACTTTTTTGTGTAAATGTTTTTTTTATATGATGGATATGTCTTAACTTAGCACCCTGGTATAGCTAACTCAATTTCGGGAAAAGTGTGGATTGAATCCTTTCTGTGTAACTTCGTCCAATTAAAATAGTCAAGACATAGAACAAATACGCGCTGTGATTGGCTGCTATGTCACACATCGTGAAAACTTTTACACAGAGTGGTACAAAGGTGGACTAAAAATATGGTCCTCAATGTATAATGACGTACATATGAATTTTAACCTTAGGGCGGTCGAGCGGTTTCTTGAATGTACGTATAGTTGAAAGGTCACAGAGTCCCGGTTTATGTGAGAACGCCTATTCGCGACGCTTGTTTAGGCTCCTAATAACACTTATTTTTCTACAAGCCGTAACGAACAAGTAAGTAGGTACGAAAACATCGTTTGCACTCATCGCTCCAGGTTTTGTATGAAATTACCTAATTCGCGGAGGTCAGTTAAGATTAGCTTTCGACAAATTGTGCGTTGTTAATTTTAGCTTTGACTGATTGAAGGGCGTTATTTTTTTTTTGTACGTACGTAATGAAGAGTAATTCATGATGTGGTTGGTGATGCAATGAGACGTGTATCTAGCAAAGTTAGCGCAGGGCCTCTTGCTCTCACCTACCTCTATAATAGATGACAGAGAGAGATATACGCTCAGACCAAATTTGTACGTTACACGTGATAAAAAAGCTGAAGACACGTTTCTTTTTGTATTGTGAAGATATCCGCATACATAAAGGTGTGTGAACTCGATTAGGTTGTGTTACTTAAATACTTACTGTAAACTTGGAGTCCTATAGTACAGGGTTACCTAGTTTAGGCTCCAGTCTTCATATACCAATGTGTGTATCTATAGTATATAATGTATCTGTAATATTCACTGTACCGTGTTCCCAATTACTCATGTTTGGTTATGTGAAGGAAATAAATTTATTATTATTATTTGTTTAGACAGCCCTCACTTTTCTTTCTAAAGAAAAATGATGATTTAGAGAAGATTACGGGCCATGGCCAAGTAATCATCCCGTTTAATTGTAAGCTGAAAAGTATAACGGCCTTTTGAAGTAATTATTAGTACTTGTGACCCCTTCGCACCGTTTTGGAGATTAAAATGCGTGATAGTAAATCAAGAATCTTATTAGAATCCCAATACACTAACGTAAAAATGTGTCTTCCAGTAACAGCTGTGCGATGTTCTGTCTCTTTTTGGCAAAAGCCACATCCTTGCGTTAGAGAGAGACGTAACATTTCCCGAACTGTGTACCAGCGGCGACGCAAATACCCTTATTGTTTGTAGTATGCTACTATTCCTGAGCTAGGTAAACAAAGATATCCTCCTTCATTTTCTATGATTGTTATAATCTTTACTATTTTTTGTAATAAATAAAATAATAAATACACTTCACGCCTTTTAAATCCCAAAGCGGGGTAGGCAGAGGCACTTGCTAATGCAAATGCCCACGTTTCACCCAACGTGACAGGGGGTGAGCCCATCGCCGTTATAGGGTTCACGATGTTGTCCTTCACGGTACGAGCATTGCGTTGCGTACATAGGCTCTGTAAAAGAGTCCCATTGGTACACGTCCTGTAGCCGGACTCGAACCCGAGACCTCCCGGTTACAAGTCAAGGATCCGACCAATTGGACCACAGACGCCCCCTACTATTGTTTTTACTTCGTAAGGTACCTAATAATACGAGTGAAATGATGATAACAGTACATATTACGATAACGAAACATGCAAAGTAGCTAACGTATTTTTACTCTCGGCCGTATACGATTAAAAATACGATTCAAGGAGAATGTATTATTATTATTATTTTTTTCCTCAACAACAAACGCATTACATCATAACTCCTTAACGTTTAGCTTATGCAGCCGAAATACACCGACGGTACGTTGTATTTGGAATCGTATTACTTGCGGCATAGAGGTCGCAATGCGTTGTGTTGTGTTGCAAGGTGTAATATTTCGGCCCTTTCATAAATAGTCGGGAGAATCTCGAGGAGTTTTTTGAATGCGTTGCATAATGGTCGCTATCAATCAAGTTGTTCGTCACACAAGCGACTGTCGGCCACGATAGGCGTAACAGTACAAGCGTCGACGTGAGCTAACGCTGTGAGGAATATGTATTGCAGAGTAGCTCGTGTTACAGTGGTAATTTTAGTGGGATTTCGGCCATACGATTGTCTTGAAGAATTTGAGACCCTCGAATGATACGTTTCACTGGATGTTTTTTAACATAGCAGGCAACAAGCGAGACCGCTCGCTGGTCGAAATTTCCTACACAATAGTCTAGTTCCTTTTGCTGTTTCACACGCATTTGTATTCCAGTGCTGTTTCTTTACATTTTCAGAATTCTACGTCCATTAGACACGACACAAAAGCATTAAAAAAAGCAACAACAACGTAGGTATATTTCCTGGGTAAAAATGAAGTAATATGGCAGGTGACATGAAAAGATTTTTGCCAAAAATCCACTCGGAAAGATTAAAAAATCCGGCGCTTTTTTAGTTAGTCAAAGGTCAAAGTCCGCAGTAGGTAATGAGCCCACGAGCAATGTTGACCGTAAGTGAAGCAGTGTTCAAGTGAACCGGTTTGCTCCTAGGCTATAGTTTAGAGTTTAGAAAGCCCAGCGCTCGATGGTCGTTGAGCCCACGCTACTCCTACGCAAGGATGCTCGTCTTATGTCTAACGGTGGCTTAGGTACAATACGTACCAGTCCAACGTTATTTCCATATCGAGCTGGCCGGAGTTCAACGGCCCAGCTACGTAGCCACATAAATCACATTTGGAAAGAAGAGCCCCATGTATTATTGCAAATATATTACGATATAGGTTCATAATTCCTCGCTGAAACAAAAGGTTAATAAAACGAGCAGGTATAGTCTTTCTGGTCTTTAACTGTAGGTATTTATTACAGCGGTATTACGTAATTCGAGAGCTAGCAAAATAACGCAAAGCCTTCCCAAGATTAGTTTATTTTTTGAGCGGATTATACTTTTTTTCTGACGACAGATGTTTATTTTTTAATTGGTCCTATTTCGACCTATATAATCTTCTGTCCCGATTTGTGATTGGCAGGTATTCTAGGAAATATTTTGGAAAGTGGTTTAAGTAAGTTAGTTTTCCTGGACCAGTTTCTGTAACTTGTTTTTTTGTTGTCGAGTGGGAAATCCTCATGGATACATGGGTAGTGTCAGACTTCTACTGACTAACATTCCCCAGATGGCCTTCAATTATCGCTGGTGCTGGGTGGGTCCTGGGCACACAGTAAAAGTTGTTCATATTGACCAGCCCAACAACGTTTCTAAGACCATCGCTCGGGGTAATTTTACACTAAGTACTGAAGAGGAGATGACAAGTAAGCATGTAAAATGATTAGTTCATTACCACCACTGGCGTTCTGTTTCACGAGAGCTCGGACAGATATATTGTGCATCAATAATACACAATTGTCGACTCCGCACTAATGACACTGATAATTCACTATTTGCCCCGGCCCCGCTAACGGCCACAGAAAATTGAAATCAACTGACACGCGTTTACCTCGACATCTGCCCGCAATAAAGCTCATATTAACGTGAACGTGTAGAATTATGAGACCGTGACATGATGATATTAACATCGATCAGTTGCACTATAATCGCTTATGACTTGCCATTATCTAGTACAGTCGCGGGCGCGGCATGCGCAACGCGACGTTGTGCCGCGTTGCGTGGGATTCTCTAGTATGTTTCATTGTTGCAAGGTGTTTAGTGTGGATGGACTGTACATTGGAAACTCGCTCCAGACGCACACACGTTCACGCATCGCAACTATGTTTCAGTTTCTCTTTCTAACTTCGCGTTGTTGTTAAGTTGGGGGCCGGCGTCGGCACTGAGGATGAAAACTGGTAGAAATTCCGTTCGTTTTATGAATAAAATTATATGTCTATTTAATATATACTAGATGTTTGTACCTAATTGTTTTATCATCATCAGCCCATACTTGTCCACTGCTGGACATAGGCCTCTCCAATTGCACGCCACTGTGATCTGTTTTCGGCTTCACGCATCCAGCTTCTGCCAGCCATCTTGCGTATATCATCAGTCCACCTTGCCTGAGGGCGTCCTACACTCCGTTTGCCGAGACGCGGTCTCTCACCGAGAACTCGTCCTAATCATTTACTGTCGGGGAATATTAACCGTCATACACCTCTGTAAACCCTTCCTCGTCGACGTTTATATAAACGCTAACTAAATATGCTTCTCTGCCAGCCATCTTGCTATATCATGACAGCAAGCACGCCGTAAGCTGGATGCGAGAAGCCGAATAACAGATAACTAGTGCGTGCAATTGAACGGCCTATGTTCCAAGCAAGGTGGAACAAGTATGGCATGACGAATGAATGATGATGGTTAGCTAAATGTGTTAAGTAAGCGCAAACCATGAGATCCAACTCGACGGGTTTCTTAAATCTTATTTTGTTGTGCTTAAGAAGTTTCTTATGAAAGAAGGAAATGGGAAGTTAAACTAATTCAAAATTAATATTCATAGTTAAGACAGGACACCGTCTGTCGGGTCCAGATAGTTTTTTATGGTCTTAATGTTTTATGCAATTTTGTAGGAAGAATCTATGTGTATAAATACGACTTGCAATAAGAGTTCACTGACTATTTACCCCAATATTTAGCACCTAAATTTAGATTGCTCGTGTATGATTAGGCAGTTAATATGATATCAGAGAGACCTATATTAGCACACCACGGAGAAACTTTGATCTGCCTGAAAATTATGCGTAAAATAATGAAAAAATACGCAACGTCTACGGTAATTTTTCTGTTCTCTGAGATCTTTGATGCACGTATATTTTTTTTCTTTTTCTCCTATTTGCATAAATTAACAGGAACATTATGTTAAGAAAGCGCCTTGCCTAACAAAGTTACTTTTTTTTATCGTTCGCAAGTCGTTCCTGGCGCATCGTAAAGAAGTTTTTGTAATACTTTGTCTTCTTATTTTTTTTTGTCGAATACTGCGTATTATATTACTTCCTTAGACTTTAAATCATATTCTCAAATTGTTTCCTCGAAATATCCGAATCGAGAAAATCGAGATCTTTCGATATATGTCGTTATTCGTTACTAACTGTACACGAATTCTAATCTTCTGCCACTTTCATATCGTTCACAGAATGGGTCCATTGTTTTGTCTTCACTATTTATTTGTATAAAGAGTTTGTACGTGGGCGCTACTCATCCCAATTCACCAATAGAAAGCTGCAGTGTACAAAACTGTTACTAGAATGTTATCTGCACGTACCTACAAGAAAACTTGCGTCTATAGTCCTTAACGGTATGAACAGAACATTTCAAGACATAATTATAATGCCAAATTACAATATTTTATTTATTTTACACCTCAAAGCATGTCACGGGTACTGATGTAAGGTCAGCGGTGGGAACGCTGTGCGTATCCACATCATTCTCAGCACATGCTGAATCAGAGCCCTTTTGCATTTGCCACGTCCAATTCGTCTATCTTCTATCTATTTGTTATTTTTAATGTTTTTTATAGTGCTGTTCCTTTTCTTGTAATGTAACTTAATAAAACTGAACAAATGGATAAATAAATAAATAAAAATTGTCAGGATTTGACTAATAATCATTTTCCAGATCCTCGAATATTCTTTTGGTCGTATATAACTATATTGCAGATATTTTCGGTCCTAGACCAGTAAGCAGACCATTTATTTTATATTTAGACACTTTATTGTACTAAGATTGTTCAAAGGCGAAATACATCATGTCTGTGTCATTGTCCAATTGCGTAAATGTCTTTTCGTATCAATGATTAACTCTGCGTTTCGTTTACTACATAAAACGCTGTCGTTCAGCTGCGCCGGCCAACACGAGGCATAAAGGTTGCATTGGTGAAGCTACGTACAGTTAGGTACAATAAGCCCTTATCGACACACTATAGTTTTCTTTATAATAATACGTAAATTGTGTTACAATATTTAGTTTATGTATTTATTAATATCTCCTCACTCATGAGTGCTGGCAGAATACCAGCGTCACGGGCAACCGTGGCAATATGCTGAGTCGGCGTCTCTTTGACGCTGACAGACACAGGAACGATAGATAGGAATGCTATGCTGCATTTAACATGTACTGTATGTGTAATCCATTGTACTGAATTATTGTTTGTGTGTTTTTTGGCAAAAATAAATGAAAGTCTATGTAGTAAGCCGAAACAAAAAACTTTGGTACCCACACGGAAGTTTAGGTACCTACATAAGTACATTTAGTAGGTAGTTTGAAACAACAACTGCTTTCGCAGAATATGTCCACATGCAACTTCTCAGGAAAGCCTGCGAAAATGTCAGAGCGCGACATCTGTTAGCTAAATGCCGTAAGACGACAAGACGATCATCGACAGTAAACCATGATCTAGTCTACGTAAGGAAACTCAAACGACGCCAGCTCATAGTAATTTCCTAGTAAATTACTTGCGTACGTGCGTATAATCACATAGATACTGATTTTGCAGTTTCATGATGATTTGTCTTCGATATTGGGCAAAAATAATCTAAGATTACAGCGGATTCATGAACACAACCTTAGGAATTGTATCTCAAAGATCCCTTCGGACACTTCTGTCTTTTCACTTTAGAAGTTTCGACTATACAGCACATAACTGTAAAGAAAAAAGAGCCGGTACCAAGCAATACCATTACCAGAGAAAATAACCAAATTCAATTCAAATCGGTTAAAAAACGACGAAGTTACTCGCGAATATACATAAAAAACATACCTATATACGATCGAATAAGGAGTTTCGTACGACCGTACAATAAAGTGGTTGTATCTTTTTCGTTTCCCACTATCTTTGATAGATTTATTTTTTTTTTTTAGAAAAATACTCATTGCTAAACCTTTTTTTTTTAATCATTTTTTAATGAAACGCGCACAGACATTATAACTCAATATTGTTCACCATAACAAAGGTAAGCTCGAGCTTGTCTTTCTTTGATTATATTCGCGCCTATTTACCCGGTGAACAATATTGACTCCTTTTTTGAAGTCGTTCAAAAATGTCAGTGGCTGTGACGGCTACACGAGCTCAGGTGTCCCCGACAATACGTTATGACCCAGATAGCCGATACTGCTGCGAAAGCGATCAATCGCCTTTAATTTGTCGCACAGCAAAATTCTCAGCGTTCAATGTCCATCAATTTACTTCGAGTGCCCAAAACCCAAGAAACCTACACGTACTTATATCACAAGGATTTTCGCGTGTCGTTAAAAAGTTTGCATAATGATAATAATAAATACGCCGGGACATTTTTACACACGGTCATCTAACCCCAAACTAGGATACCCTGTACTATGGATGCCAGAGACTGATACACTTACATAATACTTTTAAATACAACAAATGCCTCAGCTCATCACTAAAGCATTATGTCCGTGGCGGGAAAAGAACCCGCGACTGTCGTCCTAGGCGCAGGTGCCCTGACCAGTAGTTCATGCCGGCCGTCATACAATTTAAAGAGTACATCTATTCTTCTGACATTGTTTAAAAATCTCAACGAAGGACCTAACACAAATTCAAGACGGGAAGAAATACGGGTGTGGTTATCCTGAAATTATTTTGAGTTTTCAGCATTTAGACACTGTAATTAAGACAGATGTCACGTGTTCGTCAGCAAAGAGAGAGAAAAAAAAACGCACTGAAATCCTATTGTTTAATCCCAGTGCACAGCTCTTTTAACTTTATCAGCATCACTCGCATAAATGGAAATTTGGTGACGTGTAATATAGGTAGCTAGCTTTTTGCCGCGGAACATTTCCATTTACTAATGAGTCTCCAGATTTGAGTTCTTCGTCATTCGCGGGCTTAAAAAAATACACA